>JAPFBL010000320.1:272500-582018 GCA_026182355.1 Hermatobates lingyangjiaoensis | reverse complement strand
TGTTGCCGCTACAGTTTCATATTATGACTCAACTTAGTACTAGTCTGTTTACTTAAGGTCTTTTATAAGTTTAAGTTTTATTTCATTAAATGGCTGCATTCGGTGGTAGAAGATTACTGAAATACTTTCTAGTAGGTGGTGCTACCGCAGGAACTTTGATTTCTCTTAGAGCAAATCAGTATAATGTAGATAGTGTTGGAATCGTTCGTTTATCCAGAGCGGGAATTACGGTATCACTATATTTCTAATTGAAATCAATTCTCTTGTTTCTGTACATTTAATTTAATAAATGCTATGTTTTTTAAAGGTATTTAAAGTTGGATTGCATTATCAGTTGAAGCTATTTAACTCAGGTTTGAACTCTGAATCAGATGAATACCTAAAATTAAAGTCTGAGGTAATGCATGAACTTTTTAGTGTTTATATTACTTATCGTATGTAATTTAAAGTATCCGAGTATTGAATATTATATTATGGTTAATTGGAAATATTCTAAACTCGTATTGGCTCTAATTTTTACTGTAGCAACATTTTTCATGACTTTATATATAACATCCTTTCGCATTTTAAGCTTAAAAAAATTTATTCTTTAAAATATGTTTTATATACTATTTTATTACCGTGATATGCAGTATATTCTTGCATTCTATTTAAACCTCTTTTGATTGAATAGCTTTTTACCTTTTTAAAATATATGAAAACTAAGTTGAAAGGTATTTAATATTTGAATCAATTTTACAGGTAATGAAATATAAGGAGTAATACTAGCGTTTAGGACCCATAATCTTTCGGTGATCGTTTTGGACTAATTTTATAAACAGTTTATCAAAAAATACGTCACTTGGAGAATCAAGGGATGATTCTTGAAGAATTGGTTAATATAGGTTCTTCATAAAATAATTTTCAGCAGTTGTTTTTTCAATAATTTGAAATGAATATTGAATATTAAATTTAGTTAGTAACATCTAACAGCCTCCATATTAAAACATTCTTAAGCGTTTTTAAAACGTCTGGTGAATAACTGTGGAGTTGTAGAGTATAGATGTATTAATTTCTTCATTTAGGGTGTTCCCAATGGATTGACTTTTTTCCAAAGTAAATCTGACCATTTTTTATATGAAGTGATTTTTAATTAATCATGTTACAAATGACGTGAAATTTAAATAACATTGTTTAGGTTGGATTAATTGGTTGGAATATCCAGCATTCATCATCAGTTCATTGTATAAACTTTTAAATTAATATAAAGTTGGAAATGTTTTCCTTCAGCCATCTGCGTAATTTTTTTTTCAGTTTTTGCCTAATTTCTGATGCAGCGTTTCAAGAAAATTAATATAATGAGTTTTTAGGTTCACAGAGAAGGAGCCGAATTATTACTGGAACTATGTAGAGCAAACAAGGGTGTTTTCGTAAAAGTTGGCCAACACATTGGGTCGCTGGAATACTTGTTACCCATTGAATATGTTGAAACTATGAAAGTGCTTCACAGTAATGCTCCTATGTCTCCCTTAACTCATGTCTTGGAAGTTATTAAACAAGAACTTAAGCAAAAGGTAACTTTTTTTTTGTTTAATATAGTGGTTTATATTTAATAACTAGGTTAGGTTACAGTGGCCCTCCCGAGAGAGAACACACATAGACCGCAAACCTGCCCCTTGGTGATACCTTGTCATACTTAAAGAAGAATTTGGGGCTATTCTCCCCCGTCCCTGGTCCACTCGAACCATCTCGAGAGAACAATAAATCTAGACAGATCCCTGATACCAGTAGATGCTAAGTTCTCAAGATTGTCAAAGAAGTACTCTCCTAATGCTTCTTTCCTTCTTTGAGCCAGACCAGGGCATTGACAGAGAAAGTGAGGAACTGTCTTCCTCTTCCTTGTTCTGGCATGTCCTGCAAAAATCCCTCGCCTCCATTCCTAAAATAAGGAATTAATTCCTTATTAATAACGTCCTTATTAAAGGAATATCGTTATTAATTCCTTTAATAACTAAGCTGAACTAACTTGTAATTTCGATTTGGTATTTTTTCAAGGGCTTCGAATCCTTCCAAAATTATTGATTTGGGAATCTATTTGATCAGGTTCTGTGGGATTTAAATTGTTTTTCCTTTGTTTAGCAATATTTTTGGAACTCGATGTGAATAAGGACTGAATTGTATTTGTTCTAGTTTATATAACTGATTGAAAAAGAAAGCAGTTATTGTTGTGGTACTGGACAGTTACTTCAGTGATTATATAGATAAAAGACCTTGCCTTATTCTTATCTGTCAAATAAACTAATAAGAAGTATTAATAAACCACTATAAAAATCTTAATATACAAGTGTGTGGATTATTTTAAAAGTTATAAAATTTAGCGTGATAATGAATTTTTTTTCAAATAAATTTATTCAGTTTATTTACTTTACTTTCTCTCAACTTTTTAATTGCATTACTTGTAGATTTTAAGATGTCGTTAATTTGAATTATTTTTAGTATTTTATGATATGCACATTAATTATATAGACGAGTCACGCTTTTGTGAGTTTCTTATTTTAGTTATTATAGCAAATGTTCTTCTAGCATTGTGTAATTAGACTTGTAAGAAATTTAGTAGTTATACAGCTCTATTTACTTTTAATTAGAAGTCTCCAAGAGTTAGGAGTTATGAATTTTTTAAAGAAAACAATTATTTTTACTCATTTACGACAATGCCAATATGTGATGTGATTTCCTAAAAAAAATTTTCCAAATGTTTTCGTAATAAAGCTAAAAATATTTCTGCTTATAATGAGGGATGGGAAAAAAAAAACGAAATAATTTAAAATACTATTAAACAAAAATGTAGCATTTATTACATATCCTTTAATATTTGACCAAAAAAAAAAATATAAACTGTGAAAGTAGAGTTTCCATCTCAGTGAGCAAGAAATAAGACAGTTTATATGGTTCAACGAGTTTAATGTGGAATATGGTTTTTAAGTAATTAATTTAATTCTTCTTCCTTATTTATTTTATTTTTATTTTGTACTATAGATACTCTCTGGTGTATATAAAAATATAAAAAAAAAATTTAGCGTTGCAATTTCTTTGTTTTGTAAATAATCTCAACGTCTTCTTTAGATATGATACTTCAGATATTGAGATCAATATATTATACTGATACTGTAACTTGCCAAACAAAATTTTAGCTTTTTATTATTACTTGAAGTAGAAAAGACTATTTCAAACCTACAAAATTCCAAAGAATCGTTTTCAGAGTCGGAGATTCGATTAAAATCCTCCGATTCCGGTTACAATACCTGAAAAAGTTCCGACAATTTCGATTCCGAGTATAAGTACTGATAAAGTAGAAAGAAAATGGGTATCTCAAAGTGGTAATAGTTTTGTTCATCATTGACATATTTGTTGGTTCTTATATTTGTTGTATTCATCTTAATTTTAAGAAGTTCTGATTTGTCTATATCACTTGTTTTAATTCGTTGTTTATTTGTTGATAGCCATCCGAGTTATTTTCTGAATTTGATCCTGAACCTCTTGGAGCAGCTTCGTTAGCTCAAGTTCATAAAGCGAAACTCAAAGATGGGCGAACTGTAGCCGTCAAAGTTCAACATCCTTCTGTCAGAGGGAATTCCTTTGTTGACATTAAAACAATGGAGGTTACAAGTTTTAGATTACTTTCTTTTAGAAACTTGCTCTACTTTCTTATAACTCCTTTAATCTTATTTTAGGTTTTGGTGAAAATCGTTTCTTTTGTATTTCCTGAGTTTAAGTTCCAATGGCTTGTAGATGAAAGTAAAAAGAATATTAACAGAGAGCTTAATTTTTGTGAAGAGGCTGAAAATACCCATGTAGCCAAAGATATGTTTTCCCACTTATCGTGGTTAAAAGTGAGTATTTTTTTTTAGATATCTGTTGTGTTCAATTTTGTATAACAGTTCACTAATTGAAATTAAAAAAGTTAAATTATAAATTGACAGTCATTTACTTTTAATTTATCGTCAAACCACAACGTATTTGTTTTATGATATCGACAATCTGATATCGACTGATATCGTTAAGTCGATCACTGATATCGTCGATCAGTCAGATAGACTGATCTGAATCTTTATGATATCGACTGAAACAATTTCTTACAATTTTTTTGGGTGATTTTAACATTAACTGCCTTAATTAATTAATACAAGTGCGTTTGAGCAGTGTTTTCAATATTTATGATCTGCGTCCTTGAGCGAATTATAAAACCATGAATTAATTTATAATCATGTGAATGTTATTTTTCTTTATTTTTTTTTTTTTGAAAACGAAAAATAAAAAAAATGCATTCTTGGCAAAATATGGTATTTTAGTATTTGATACTGACGTTTGTTTTAAACGTGTAGTTTCATACTCTAACTAAGGTGTCCTATAATCCAAAGCTCAGTTTTGTCGCTTGACCTGAGGCATATTCCTTCTCATTGTTGGTGAGTTAAAAATATGGTACATTATATATATTTATTAAAAGCGGATTCTTAATTTACTAATACAATTCCAATTATTTAAATCTTTTAATAAATAATATATTATTATCAATCATCATACCTCGTCTATCGCTGTTGAAGTCGCCCGACCGGTTTCGCAATGGCTGCATCATCAATGGGACTAATGTAACCTTTCAAAATCATACCGACGAGGTATGACGGTTGATAATAATATCTTATTTACTAACCTCTGTGGCACTAACAATATGCATGCATTTATTAAAAATGCTGAACATTATTTCTGCAAAAATCTGTAATCCTCTTTTGAATTATTCTTTTTTCTTTTTGAATATTGTTAATTTATATTAGTAAAATAAAGTCATCTGATAGTGTGCGACGGAATCAATAAATATTTTTAAAAGGTTATTTTTTTGAGTTGAATGGTAATGATACAAAAAAGATCAGTTGACAAAAAATATACCTAACTTTAATATATGTACTAGAGATACAACGATTTCCATGAGGTGTATTTTTCAATATAACGAAAAAAAGCAGGTCTATTTGTACAAATTTTAGCTATTATTAGGAGAAACGATCAGCTTTCTAGTTATAAGTTAAATTTGGATGTATAAATTATTTTAGAAGATATTTTTGATTCCATGTTTGGCAATAGTGAATAAGAACTAATTAATTCTAACGTAGTGCAATCAGTTATTATGTGGTATTTACTCATTGTAGGGTAAAAAGCTAATGAAATGGTCTCTAAATATAAAAATTTAATGGTATAAACAACGCGTTTCAAACACGTACTGTTCTTCCTCAGGCATTAACTAAGGGTGAGTGTCTGTGGTACAGTTGTACCACACCCTTTGAACACTCACCCTTAGTTAATGCCTCAGGAAGAACGCGAGTTCGAAAAGCGTTGTTTATACCATTAAATTTTTATATGTGGAGACCATTTCATTAGCTTTTTACCCTACAATGAAATAATTAATAGTTATAAGTTCTCTGTCTTGTGATATATGATTAAATAAGATACTGTAAAGATGTGTAAAATTATTTTAGACGATATTTTTGATTCCGTGTTTGGCAATAATGAATATGAAATAATTAATTCTAACATAGTGAAATCAGTTATTATATAGTATTTACTCATTGTAGGGTAAAAAGCTAATGAAATGGTCTCCACAATAAAAAATTAATGGTATGAACAACGCGTTTCGAACATTTTCGTTCCACAGACACTCACCCTTAGTTAATGCTATGAACTATGTGTTCGAAACGTGTTGTTTATACCATTAAATTTTTTATATGTGGAGACCATTTCATTAGCTTTTTACCCTATAATGAAATAATTAAGTTAGAATTGTTTTTGTTACTGCTAAAAATCTTTCAGCCCACTTCTAACAGTATTTTCTATTTTTAGATTCCTGAAGTTTACGATGAATTCACAACTTCTAGGCTTATTGTCATGGAATTTTTAGAAGGAGGACAAGTGAATGATTTAAATTACTTTGATACTAATAACATTGATAGATTTGAAGTGTCAGATAAACTAGGCAGATTATATTCCGAAATGATATTTACTAGAGGGTTCATCCACAGTGATCCTCATCCTGGGAATATCTTAGTTCGAAAGCAACAATCAGCAGCTGAGATCGTCCTTCTTGATCACGGTTTGTATGCTGTAAGTGTTATATAATGGCAATTAATTGTTCATTAAGGCGGCTTTTTTTTAAAACAAAAACAAATCTGAATTCAACTTTCATTGGGTAAACTGTATTTTCGAACAGATTATATAACAGATTCAATAATATATCGACCGTTTGATATAATAGGTGTGTTCTCTAATCGGGGTTCGGTCAATTTTCCAGGATAAAAAATTAAACTCTCGTTGCCAACGTTTCGGTTTTATTTAAACCCTTTTTCATAGGCAGAAGTAAGAATTTTTTAACTAAGAAAATGAAATTTACATTATTTAAAGGAACACATGTTAACAAAATGTGTGATTATATATATATATACACTTTTTCGTTGGAAATACGATCCAAAACGGACAAATCGGTTGGGTCTCCAACCGTCTCTGAACCAGTGCTCTTGGTTTCCCTCTCTTATCTCTCCTGAAGACGGTTCAAACCGAAAATTAGAGACTGTAAGTGTGTTCTTTTGATCTCTAGATGTTTCTTTGTCTATATTGAACTATATATATATATATATATATAGGTATGTTCTTTAATCGGGATTCGGTCAATTTTCTAGGATAAAACTGACTTTATCCTAGAAAATTGACCGAATCCCCATTAAAGAACATACCTATTCTATTAAACGGTCGATATATTATTGAATTTGATATATATATATAAAACAGTTCAAAATTGAAGATAGGTAGCACACAAAGTAAAGAAACACACTTACAAACTCAAATTTTCGGGCAAACCGTCTTCAGGAGAAAAGAGAAAGAGACCAAGAACGTTGTAGACGCAATGGCTAGTAATTGACTGCTAGTAAATATATATATATTTGGGGAGCAGGCCTTCATTTATACACGTTTTATTAAAAGTAATGCCCAATTTAACTTTTACACTTTTTCTTATCCGTTTTTCAAGTGTTCTCATACTTGACTTCCATGGTTCTGGAACTAAAAACATAAGTTCACCAAAATTTTTATTACTATACACCGACATGTTTCGGTCATCGTTGACCATTTTCAAGGTTAAAGAATATATAAAATTATTAATGATCGAAAAGTGAATAACAATTAAAATAAACTAAAATAAACATAACGAGTCCATAACACATATTCACAACTAGGGAGGTTATCAAAGGTAAAGGTATGTTGAGGTTTCACCAGGCTCTTGGTTACCTTCCATCCGTCATTTGTATCTGGGAAGGTAATCGATTAACTTCTATACCTCTCCCAGACTGGTTCGCCTTCTGACTGCCTTCATATAATTTTAGAATTCTTGAAAATCCTCCTCCTTGGCTGTTAATACTAGGTTGCTTTTCGAGGATCAAGATAGCTTCCAAAATTTGCAATCTGGTGTGGTCATGTTCTTGTTGTAATATTACAGTATTGTCTGTTAACAATTCCCTGGTTAATTGCACTCCATGTGTTAACCTAACGTGCTCTTTGGGTCCTCCGGATGCCAGATGCATGGTGAGCCTTCGTGAAAGCGTGGTTGTGGTGGAACCAACGTATTTCGAGCGTAGGGACTCGCAGTTCCCTAATTTGCAGTTAAACTCATATACAACATTAGTTCTCTGAAGGGTTGCTTTCTTTTGTGGGTTGTTCGTAATTACCATTCTTGAAGTGGCAGAGTTGGCATAGTAAATTCGTAATTCTAATCTGTCATCTGGCTTGAGGCATGATGTATTATTCTTAATAATTCCTTTTAGTATACGTTCATCCGTTTTATAAGCTTCCGAAAACTGGTTTTTATAATATACTAAATGTGTTGCGCCTTTGTTTTCGGGATTCTGTTGAATATCACTACCATGAAGTTTGTTCAGGCAACCTTTCAAGATGGAATCGAATTGTCGATTACTATATCCGTTGTTAATAAGGACTTCTTTGAGCCTATCTGCTTCTTGTTTGAATAATTCCCAACTAGATGACGTCTTATACGCTCTTCGAATGAGGGTTTTAATCATGCCGTCCTTATATCTGTCAGGGCATTCACTTTTAGCGTTTAAAAGTATTCCACTATTCGTAGACTTTACAAACACTGAAGTGACAAAAGTCTGGTTTTCTCCATTACTCTTTATTTTAACATCAAGAAAGTCTAAGCTACAGTTGGTTTCCATCTCATATGTAAACTTCAAAACCGATTCAGCTTCAGAGAACTAATGTTGTATATGAGTTTAACTGCAAATTAGGTAACTGCGAGTCCCTACGCTCGAAATACGTTGGTTCCACCACAACCACGCTTTCACGAAGGCTCACCATGCATCTGGCATCCGGGGGACCAAAAGAGCACGTTAGGTTAACACATGGAGTGCAATTAACCAGGGAATTGTTAACAGACAATACTGTAATATTACAACAAGAACATGACCACACCAGATTGCAAATTTTGGACGCTATCTTGATCCTCGAAAAGCAACCTAGTATTAACAGCCAAGGAGGAGGATTTTCAAGAATTCTAAAATTATATGAAGGCAGTCAGAAGGCGAACCAGTCTGGGAGAGGTATAGAAGTTAATCGATTACCTTCCCAGATACAAATGACGGATGGAAGGTAACCAAGAGCCTGGTGAAACCTCAACATACCTTTACCTTTGATAACCTCCCTAGTTGTGAATATGTGTTATGGACTCGTTATGTTTATTTTAGTTTATTTTAATTGTTATTCACTTTTCGATCATTAATAATTTTATATATTCTTTAACCTTGAAAATGGTCAACGATGACCGAAACATGTCGGTGTATAGTAATAAAAATTTTGGTGAACTTATGTTTTTAGTTCCAGAACCATGGAAGTCAAGTATGAGAACACTTGAAAAACGGATAAGAAAAAGTGTAAAAGTTAAATTGGGCATTACTTTTAATAAAACGTGTATATATATATATATATATATATTTCACTCAAAATTCGAAAAAAAAACGATCCAAACTGGACGCAAATCCGCTCAAAAACGAAGAAAAGCAACACACAGAAAAAGAGACACACTTACAAACTCAAATTTTCGGATGATCCGTCTTCAGGAGAAAAGAGAATGGGCGACCAAGCACGGCAGGAAACCCAACGTAAGGTTGGATCCGTCCCCTGATGACGGATCATCCGAAAATTTGATTTTGTAAGTGTGTCTCTTTCTCTGTGTGTTGCTTTTCTTCGTTTATATATATAAATATACAAAGATTTAACATAAACATGTGAAATGGCAATCAATGATCAAACCACTATGATATGGGAAAAAAGACTAAGATCTTTCAACCGTAACAAGCGGTCTTCGTCAGACTGTGCATTGTAGGCCTTTGAAAAAGATTTTGAATAAAATCGAAATGTCGGCAATGAGAGTTTGATTCGAACTGGAAGAAACTGACTGCATCCCAATTTATCAATATCATAATTATGTTATTGATTCAAAATATTTTTCATATTGTGTTTAAAAGAATCATTCATTCATTTATAGAAATTGTCATTTTCGAAAAAAAAGCAAAACATAAATTATTTGGTCTAACTGATAATTTAGATTGAAATTTAACAGTTTCGTCTGATAAGTTATATTAATGTTTAATTTTACTTAATATCAAGTTATTATAAACATTCATTTTCATTGTTAAAATTGAAAACTGCTTTTATTTAAATGATAAAACATTTTATCATTAATAATAGAATAAAACTGGAGTTTAGTTTGATTTTATTTCCCGGAATTATTGTCTATTTATTTCAGAATGATTAATGGGAATTCAAAAAACTCTAAGGAGATAAGTGAACCAAATTTGGAAGTTATTTCTTTTTTATCGTTACTGTAACTTTAAATCTACTAATGTTATTATTGAGTAGTGTTTCATGCTTTAGGATGTGGATCCTGATGATTCATGTAACTAGGATCCTAAACCTTGCAGCAATTAGAGATGAAATTTTATCAAAATAAACAGAACTCCGGGAGATCCACATATTAAGACTGTTATTATGATGGAACTTTTCATGCTTTAGGATGTGGATCCTGATGATTCATGTAACTAGGATCCTAAACCTTGCAGCAATTAGAGATGAAATTTTATCAAAATAAACAGAACTCCGGGAGATCCACATATTAAGACTGTTATTATGATGGAACTTTTCATGCTTTAGGATGTGGATCCTGATGATTCATGTAACTAGGATCCTAAACCTTGCAGCAATTAGAGATGAAATTTTATCAAAATAAACAGAACTCCGGGAGATCCACATATTAAGACTGTTATTATGATGGAACTTTTCATGCTTTAGGATGTTGATCCTGATGATTCATGTAACTAGGATCCTGAACCTTGCAGCAATTAGAGATGAAATTTTATCAAAATAAATAGAACTCCGGGAGATCCACATATTAAGACTGTTATTAAGATGGAACTTTTCATGCTTTAGGATGTTGATCCTGATGATTCATGTAACTAGGATCCTAAACCTTGCAGCAATTAGAGATGAAATTTTATCAAAATAAACAGAACTCCGGGAGATCCACATATTAAGACTGTTATACGCTGGAAGTTTTCGATATCAAATTAACTGTTTTTGTTGTTGTTCTTTTAGAAAGTGAGTGAGAAAGTAAAAACATCCTACTCTAATCTATGGCTAAAAATACTTGAAGGGGATTTAGAAGGCATGGAGAAGTACTGTACTGAGCTTGGTGTTGGCAAGATGTCCCCTCTGTTTGCCTGTATGGTGTCAGGAAGGAGTTGGCCGGCTATTAAAGCAGGCATTTCCCGAACGCGACACTCACAACAAGAGGTCACTCACTGTTTTAATTCTACGACTTTGGAATCAAATTCATTTAATTTAAACTTGCTTCATGTTTAAATATTATTAATTGTATATATTAGTAATATTTCATTACTCTATGAATGATTTTTTTAATGAAACATAATTATCCATCCCAATAGTGTAGCATTAAATTTTGGATACTACAATATTTTTCCAGATTTTGTTTAACTTGTTACTACATTTCATTAGAGCAGAGTTTCTCAAACTTCTTTCGAGGTGGAACCTTTTTTACTTGAGTAACCTTCCCAGGAACTCAGATTCTAATAATTTTATACAATCATAATATAACTATGTTTTTATATGCCTTTATAAATAATATTATTGTTTGAAAACAATTAAAAAGTAATATTACTGCAATGTGTATTTTTCGAAGATAAATTCAAAACTATAAGATTTTAATTTTCATATTTTCCACAAATATGTAACACATAAAACAGAATTACTAGCAACTTTGGCACAAAGTTTATTTTGTAATCATTTTTGGTTTTATAGTTGAAAGTTTGATTCTCAAGTCAGTCCGAGAATTAAGTCTATTTTGGTATTTAGTTTTTATGGCAGTATAAAAGGAAAAACCGGTTTTACATAATTAGGTATTTAGTGGGAAGCGGCAGCAATGTATGAAGTGCTATTTTTGCAATAGAAGGACATTCGGGAATCAGATAGCTCCAAAAAATGACTAGTAATTCAATATGAATAAAATTTTGGCCACTTCTACTATGTGTATAAGTATTATTCAGTTTCATGGTTCACAAGAAATACAAAATAAATCCATACCCACTAAAAAAAAAAAAAAAATAAAT
This sequence comes from Hermatobates lingyangjiaoensis, assembly GCA_026182355.1. Classification (NCBI taxonomy): domain Eukaryota; kingdom Metazoa; phylum Arthropoda; class Insecta; order Hemiptera; family Hermatobatidae; genus Hermatobates; species Hermatobates lingyangjiaoensis. The sequence goes on along the minus strand of JAPFBL010000320.1, from coordinate 570,310 downwards.
TGAAAATTTTTTTCTCCAAATGTTTTTTGCGAGACCCTAGACAGTCCGTTAAGGAACCCCTGGGTTCCGCGGAACCCACTTTGGGAATCTCTGCATTAGAGAGAAGTAATCTTTATGTATTAATATTTGTGGTAACTATTTCCTTTGAGTTTTGGTATCATTGTTTTTTTTTTGAAAAATGTAGAAATAATGAAAAATTACATACTTCTAAAAGATTGCCTCTATTTTTTGCAGATGATTATTTGCGCATAATCAATAATTATGTATGAGAATTCTATTACGTAAAAGAATGCATAATACATTAATTTGCAATATTAATATGAATTACAAATATAAATTCCTAATTAATTATTCATATTTAAAATTCAAAAGGCTTTAATCCATAAATAATTATATGCAATATGATTATTCATAATAATTAATTAATATTTCTATTATTACAGTATATATATCTCAAATAATTTGTTTTGATATATGTTAGTAATATTTGTTTCTCTTATTTCTATAACTTTTTTTTTTATAAGATAATGAAAAAAAGAAAAGACAGGAAATTCTATAAATAAAATTATTATCTTCAGCACTAACTCGTATTCTAACATTTAAAGTGTCCCTAGTACTTCTAAATTGACCTTTTTTATTGTTTCTATGTTTTAGAAAGATTTATTTCAGAAGGATATTCCTAAAGTGTTACCTCAGATAACAGAAGTTCTTGAATCAGTTAATAGAGAAATTTTGCTCATATTGAAGACAAACGATTTATTACGAGGTATTGAACACACACTGAAAACCAATGACAGGTTAGTCATTTCCATTCGCTGTGTTTCACGTAATATGTCTCTGCGTATTATGTTTACCCTTCTCTATTCATTTTTAACTATTAGTTACATTGTTGTTTTAAATGATGAAATAATAAAGTTTATAAAATTTTTTTAAACATATTTATTTAAAAACACAACTAAGCATATGTTGCGTAACAAGCATATAAAGTATGAGCAATACAAATAACTTTGACAAACATGAGCAAAGAATGAAACCCACTGGTTCAACTTTTCACTTCGTTTTCTGAATAAAATAATTTAAAATATTTTTTTTTATAAAATAATTTAAAAAAATAATCATTATCAAAAAATAAAAGGATTCATGTTTTTATTAGCGAGACTTTATAATAAGTTTTTATAGTCTGCATTGGCGACTTCTTTTTTTTTAGAGCAAAAGGCTTTCTGTAATTTCTATTTTTAGCTTTTTGTGATAGTTTAGTAATGAAAGTAAATGTTTGTGAAAATTGGACCGAAAAACTTTTCTGAACTTATAGCATAGTTTGGATTTTAATTCTAACGTAGTGCAATCACTTATTATGTAGTATTTACTCATTGTAGGGTAAAAAGCTAAAGAAATGGTCTCCACATAAAAAAAATTTAATGGTATAAAAAATGCTTTTCGAAAACGTAGTGTTCTTCCTCAGGCATTAACTAAGAGTGAGTTATTTAAATGAACTCATATTTAAATGAAATTTAATTTAAATAGGTAGTAATTCTAGTATGTATACTTAGAATTACAAAATTTCAGAAACAATTTAATCTATAGATTGCAGTAGATGTAGAATTAAGCATTTCATATAATTGTCTTGATAATAGAAATATAATATAAAAATACAATAAAACATTTTAGGGTAAAAAGTTGTACAATAGTACCATAGACAGTCACTCTTAGTTAATGCCTGAGGAAGAACACTACGTGTTCGAAACGCGTTGTTTATACCATTAAATTTTTATATGTGGAGACCATTTCTTTAGCTTTTTACCCTACAGCTTGGAATTTTACTTTAAAAGTTGATTATATTAATTATTTAAGGTTAATTATCTTATTTTTAATGTCATTTCATATGAAAAAAGCGAATATTTAAAATTAATTTTGTAAAATCCTTGTTCCTCTCATTTGATATAAATATTTCTTAATATTTGGTTTTAAATTTTTGGTACATTAATATTTGGAACCAATAGTTCATAATTATTTTATCTATCAAACAAAATACATAAAAAAAATATAATTTTATTAATGATTTAATAATTTATTGAATGTTTTTGCAGGATGTCTTCCTTTTTAGTAATTTCTAGATTCTGCGTTCGTTGTGTTTACAATGACAGGATGCAAAAAGAAAGGGACACCATACCGAAATATATAACCTTCTTTAGTGAACACTGGGCTTTGTTTAAGATAAATCTGTATTATTTATATCTTAGTTTGAAAACTCTCTCTTTCTCTTCATTTTGGAAAACTCTTAGTCTTGATTTGATGTAATATATATTTAAGAGTGACGATAAATCTCTTACTTGTGGCCTGGTTCTTATAGTTCAATAATTTAAATGATTTTTGAATCTCGGGTATTTCTGTTGTTGAGTATCTATATTTTATGTACATTTTGAAAGAAATTAGTCGTGCTTATTGATTTCATTCTTCTGTTTTTGTGTCCTTTCCTAATAGGAATAGACTTAACAAAAATGGGATTTTGATGTTTGATTTCTTTGGGTGGAAATGTATTTTCTTATCTTATAAAACTCGTGTTTTTATCAAAGTACTCAACATGAATTTGGTTACCACTATTTAATCAGCTTCTAAAACATCTGTGATCAGTTTGCAGTAAAGTAAGCAATTTTATTAATATAAACCAGCAATTGTTATTTTTTTCATAAATAATTATTTAAAATTTTTATATAAATAATTTAATTCTTACACATCATTCCAAGTCCAATCGTTAAGGCATTTTTTTATGGATCACTATTGACCAATTAGAATGTTTGTTTTATAAATCAATTTTGCATGATATGAATAAACGTGATAAGATATTCTGACTTCCGATTGGTTAATTTACTTCATATAAAATACTCATTGAGTCCAAAAAATGTTTTTATTTGGACTTCAGAGTCTCATAATACAGTGAAGGCATGATTTTTCTTTATCTGAATGTAGTATAAGTGTATAGCTTTCGTCAGGCATGCATTTTTAAACTATCGTGTCCTACTTTATGATGAAACTTCTAAATATAAATGATATTCATTTATCATTAATCATAACTAATGAGTGAAACAAAACAACAGACGTAAAAAAAAAGTAAAAACGAACAAGTTTTGTTAAGAGTTTTAAAGTTTTTGTCTTATCTGATTTCATTCCCCCCCTCCATATATGATACTGAAAATATCTTCTGCGCATTATATTGGAGATAGGTTAACATTATTTTCATTTTACTTTTTTGATTAGTCACTCTGAATTGAACTTTGTAAAATATAACAAATAATATAAAATTTTATATTTATAGTTATGAAGAGTATTTTTTTCTTATTCAGTATTAATTGTAATACGAAAAGATATAGGAAAGTTTAAGAAATATAAGTGATATTGATAATGAATATTGACCGGATGAATTATATTGAATGACCCAGCATTCGTTGGCATTTATGCTTCATGTTGTTGCTGTATTGCTGTATGTTAACATAGGAAAAGAAAAAATTGAAAGCTCCCATTATCAGACGTCTACTTGAAAAACATTTAATTTCTTTTATAAACTTGGATCCAGCGAAGTTTCTCTTAGTATTATTGTTTAGAATATCAATTTCATAGAATCAAGTTTATATGATTTTCCAAATTTACAAGTAATGTAATATCCACTTTATAGAATTGGTAAGAAGAAATTTTGAATATCATATTGTGGTTTTATTCGTTTTTTACATTTCACTTCTTTATTGATATAATATAAATCATATGATTCAAAGTTAGCGAAGAAACAGAAATAAAAGGAAAAAACACGTTTACAGTCCCAAATTTTTGGTTTCAATCGTCTTGAGGTGACTAAAGGAAAGAAGACCAAATGCGCGAGACAACCTTTGGAAAAGCAAACGTTGCTGAGTCGTATGTTTGATCTCCCGCCCTTTGCTCTCCGGAAATTGGAGACTGCAAGAATTATTTTCCTTTTATTTGTCTTCCTTTATTAACGATGAACTATTGTTTTCCTTTACAGATCGGTTTCCCACATTTCAAATATATATATATATATATTTCTTGTGGAGCCACTCTTAACGAAGACTAGTAGTTTTTGTTAAAAAAATTTCAAACCCTTTAATGAATTTCTTATTGTTGTTTAGATATTGTCTTTTATTTACAACAATAAAATTACAACTGTTAATTTTACTAATATGTACGTACACCAGCGCAAAACAATGAACAAATTTAAATGCCTTTCAACGACAAATATAGTAGATCTTTTGTTCCTCTGTTCCTTTTGAGTATTTTGTATTTGTCCTTCCAGGTAGTTCGTATTTTGAGTGCTCTGTAGACGTATATATATAATAAATACTAAATACTTCCGGTTTTCGTATTTTTCTTATTTATTTTACAGTTCATATAAAGCAGTAGAATTTATTTAGCTTGTAGTTCCATTTTCTGTTTACTACTTTGGTAATTAGTCTGTAGCTGAAAAGTGTTTTTTTTTTGACAGTCTATTCTAATAGCCAATGGATAGTATTTTTTCTAACGCAGTCTTCTATTAATACAAAAGTGCTCTTAAAAAAAAAAATCAAATTTTAATTGTATTCATAACCAAGATTCTTTAACTAGTCATTTGATCTAATCACTTTAGTTGTATTTCAGATTATAAATTTTCTTCTAGTCTTAAAAACGTTTTATTTTTTATCAGTGAAATTCTTCTTTTAATTCGTCTATTCATTGGATTTTTTTTTGTCTATTACTCCTTCGTTTTGAAATGAGGTCCATTATTATTCAATCTGGTGGAATCTATTTTGCAAGACAGTTTTTTTTTATAAAATATAAGCTACTTTCAAATATTCGTACTGTGTAAACGGGTTCCAATTAATCTAGGCATGTGTCAGTGGGAACGTTTAGATTGAATTGATTTGTGCAGTCATAAACATCCGGGTGACTTTTCTTTGAAATCAATAGATAAGTATTAATATACATTTAAAATACTTACGTTACATATTAAATGTTTTATTACAAACTTCCTAAATTTTAAATTACAATTCAATATAGCTTTACATTTCAGATCATTTATTTATAAATTTTTCATTATATGTAAGCTGAATATTTTTTAGTAAAAGGAGAAAAGGGAGGATTTTTTTTTCAAGTTTTCAATTTCTTTTTAACTTACTAGATATTCAATCATTTATGTGGCCAACTGCCGGCCGCAAATTTTCGAACTTCACGAAGTGCTATTTTAAATAAATAAATTTGATTCCATACCTAATATTAATGCTCAAAACTTGTATAAATAATACTTAGTTATTTTTATGATACTGTATTAGTATTTATTTATTTTGAATAGTACTTTATGTTTGTATGTTTCCGGCTTAGTGATCGTAATATATATAGATGAAGGAAATGTAAGAAGGTTTAATATTGAAATGTAATCTTATTAAAACAGTAGAAGGAGAGAGAGTATATGAAGAAAGGAAAAGAAAAGATTTTTTTTTAATCTCTAATATCTGATATGGATTTTCAAGTTAAAACAGTGCGTCCTTTGAAGTTGTTACGAAAGATAGACCGCGACCCTATATTCAGCTCATGCTGTTTTGCAAAACACACCTATTGTTCGGTAACAAAGTCGTTTGGTGAGTATGCTTTTTATTTTGATTATTTGAAATTATTCAAATTCAAAGTTTGGTCAGTGATTGTGGAGGCATTATTAGCATCCGTTCTTTAATATAGGTGTAGTTGGTAGTAGAATCAAATGTTGTTACCATTTACGCGATTCATTGCCCACATCCTAGGTTACCACTTTAAGAATTACCAATTCTGTTTTAGAACTAAAATTAAAGTTAACAAAATATGTGACATGATATTACATTTTTGTGTCTTTTCAGTAATTTCGAACTGTGTTTCAATATTGCACTATCAGGGAGGTACAGTTTTAAGCACTGTCAAATCTAATACATTTAGTAATAAGAACTTTTATTAAATAAGATATAAGTAAGGCTGATTGATTGTATAATTTATTGAGAAAAATGTAATGGTTTTTTTTTTGTTTCTGTGAAATAACATTTTATGAATATTTCTATTTCTATATTGTAGTGGAGAACAACTACAATATCATAAGGAATAGTTTTGTTCAATTGTCTTTAAAGATAATCTGAATGTAAAATACCGTCCTTTTTTCATTAAAATAATGTCATTACAAATTATTTTTAAATTCTCGTAAACTTATATCATCGTTTGGTTTTTATGAGGCTTGGCTTAACATTTTTTTAACATCATCCACTTCCTTTATAAGATGCCATAGTTTGAATAGTATATCTAAATATCATTGAATTTTCTTTTTAAATATATGAAAATATGTTTTACAAAGAAATAATTTCTTTAATATTTTCTCTTATGTTAAGTCTACAACTCAATACAAACAAAATGTTTGTCGAGTAATGAATTTAAAATGTTGGATAACAATAAATAAATATTTTAATTAGTATTCAGTGCAACCATTTTTTTTAATTATTTATGATGTTCTACAGTTGTTTACTTAAGTGAATTATTCAAGGTCCTGTTCTTTATTTCTAGCATCCCTGATAATGATTATTCAAACAATATTGACCTTTGAGTTGTCACATAAATGATTCTTTTGAAATTAATTCGTATGACGTAATAAAGTATTTACTTAAAATGAATTGAAGATCACTACCAACCTTTGAAAAAAAAAGTATATGATATTTAATTCCTATTTAATAAAGGTGTAAACATCATAAATTGTAATTATTACTGGTATTGGATTTTTACGTTTGACCTACTTAAAATCTACAAGAAGAGATCTTAATATTGGAGCTCAACGTACGTTAAATATTAAGGTTGATAGTTAAGGGTTTGTTTTATTGAGAGTCATAGTCATTGAAATTTTAGTAGTTCTTTTTTTGAAAAATTAGTGTTTTGTATTTAACCATGTTGAGAAAAAGTTGGATTCTCACTCTTTTGACTGGCAATTTTAAAATATTTGTCTGTTTGAGTTGTAAAAATGTACCTAGATGAACTTTGTGTTATAGCTAAGAATAAGAAAAGTGGAACTAAGCAATTTTTGATAACTATATTAATTGCTCACTTGAAATATCCCATGATGTCTTGCATTACGGCCTTTGTTTCGAAATTTACTAGAATTATTGTTTAACAATTTATTACTACTCAACGCACCCTTTCTTATGATGACGTAACATATTATTATCATCATAATTTTATCTTTTTAACATTTATAAATAATATATTTTACTAATAAGCATGCATCAACTTAATTTATTTAATTAAGTAGGTAAATTTTATTTCAAAATTATCTCAGATTGAAAGTATTGTCTTCAAAAACGTACTAGTCAATTGCAATTTTTATTACTTATAAATTCTAGTCTTTGCTAGTTTCGAATTCATTTGTTCAGAAATGATATGCAATATTCAAAAGAACAAATTGTTTGCTTAAATATTTATGTCTGTTATAAAAGTGGTACGTTGTAATTCCTATCTCTTATTTACCTATGTGTCACCAGAAGTGCCATTTATTGCTATGTAATTAACAAACAATTATTTATATTAAGTTATTGATGTGTGGATACATGACAATGTTATTGTTTTTCAAAAAGTTTATTTTGTTAACACTAATTATTAACTTGTTAAATAAATGGTTATTTTCTTGTTATTTTTGTTATCCATTTAATTTTCTTTACAACAATATTAAAAATAAAACTCTACATATTCTAATAGATTTTAATTGTTTGATTTATTTATTTATTTTTATTATTTGAGGGTGACTAATAGCACTGTGTCTTAAAAGAAAAACTATTGTACTTCCCCTCTTCTGTACTAAAGTATCCCAGCAGTTAGCTTCAACGCCTCCAAGAAGCTCAGTACTTTTGCTGGTTCCAGCGGTACAAGTTTTTCTATGGTTTGTTGAGTGTCCCGAAGCACCTGCCTCTCTGCAGCAAAGTTGCCTTTCAAGTTATCACCAGGTGCAACGGTGTTTTTTCCTCTTTGCAGAATCAGCACAAACCATCATTGATAATGTCCATTCAGGCTCCCTATGTTTCGGGAGAAAGTAACTTCCTTTCTCCTTCTTCGGGTCCTCAGGTGCACTTGTGGGAGGTTCCCACTAGTTAGCGCTTTTGGACCCTCTGCGCTTCCGGAGGATGGTCTCCAGAACCGCAAAATTTTCGGCTATACCGCAAAATTATGACAGACCAGGTCGGTGCTTTTTTTAAGTGGAAGCTCTTTAGCCGTGTCCGAGTGGCCCCATGCCCCAACGAGTTTGGATACTCCTGAGGGTGGACCACGCCGAGGTGATCTTCCACGACCCTACTTCACGTCTAGGTTCCACAGGTCCATGGACCTTAAGAAAGAATTTTTTTTTTTTTTTTACTTTGGAGGAGATACAGAACCCCATAATTTTTTCCTTTTGGCAATTTTATATATGTAGTTAATGAATGCTATTGTTTTACCCTTGTCAAAAAAGACATGTTGAATTAACTGCATTACGTTGTGGCGTGTTTCCATCATCTATTTGTATCTGATGTCATCATATCTCTCGCAGTAGAAGAGCACGTTCCCAGCAGTTTCCGGTTCGATGCCACAATCTACTATTTTCGCCTTTGCAAATGTCAGAGCAATATTATCCAGTGACTCAGATGCTGTTCGTTCCACTCAATTCCTCCAACAACTTGTACTCAGTCTGGAGTCTTGGTGTCAGAAGAAATGAGTCAAATTAAACACTGAGAAATCCATTCATATTACCTTCACAAGACAAAAAAAATTTGTCTTCCTGTCTATTTTAACCATTTCCCTTCCCAATTACTAAAGTAGTGCTATACGAGGTGTGTAAATAAAGTAGTGAGACTGGCAACGTCGCTTTCGATCTGGCAACGCTGGAGACGCGTGGCCTTGAGTAGCGTCAGGTGCACGTGTGATGCGCCTCCAGTATGAATCTGAACTCGCCACAGTCATTTGTTTGTCCGTAGCGTTGGTTTTCGTGAAATGGTTTTTTCTTGAGCGTTTTAAAAATGAGTGACCTCAAAGTTGAGCAGCGGTGTGCAATCAAATTTTGCTTCAGACTTGGACATAATGCAACCGAAACTTTTGAAAAACTTCAGGAGGCCTATGGAGAACGTGTTTTATCAAGGGCACAGGTTTTTCGGTGGTTTAAGGAATTTTCAGAAGGAAGAGAGTCGATTGAAGATGAACCACGAAGCGGAAGGCCTTCAAGTGCAAACACCGATGAAAATGTCAACAGAGTACGTTGATGACTCAAGGCCAAACGGTTAATCAGCACTTCTACCGTGAGGTCCTTGAAAGACTTCGAAAAAGAGTCCTTCGTGTGCGGCCAAACATCAAAGACAAGTGGGTGTTGCATCACGACAACGCGCCCTGTCACACTGCCATCTCAATAAACGAGTTTTTGGCCAGTAAAAACATTCCTGTTGCTCCTCAGCCTCCTTATTCACCAGACTTGAGTCCTTGTGACTTTTTCCTCTTCCCGAGATTGAAAAATCACCTCAAGGGAACTCATTTCGGGACACTACAAAACATACAAACTGCTGTAACCGACCAGCTGAAGGCCATTCCAGAATCCGAGTTCCAGCAATGCTACAATAATTGGAAGGACCGTCTCCAGCGCTGTGTGGCTTCCGAAGGGAACTATTTTGAAGGTGACAATATCACATTGTAATTATATTTGAATAGAAAATTTAAAAAAAAATCAGTCTCACTACTTTATTTACACACCTCGTATATCAGCGTTAGTTTGAAATTAAATGATATGGTTGGCTCTATAGATTTCAAAGCATATAGATTACAATTAAAAATTGAGTTTGGTTATTTTTGACATTTATAAGAGGGCTTGTTACTAATTTAAAAGTAATCAATTAATTATAAACTTAATTGTGGTTGCTTTAGAAGTAGGTTTATTACTAACTGAAATGTAATTAATTAATTATAAACTTGATTTAGGTTGGTTTTGAAAATTAGGAGGGTTTTTAATTTGAATTTAGTGGGTTATAGTTCTTCTCTAGAGAGATAGAAAATAAGGTATTACGTGAAAGGATAGATATGATAAGCAATGACTTAGGAAACCCTTATAACTTCTGTTTAAAGGTATGTCTCTTTAAACACTGGAGGTCCTAAAGTGATCTCTAGCAGAAAAAGCCGTGTTCAGTACCTAACTTATCAACCGTGTTGTCAACCGAGATAGCCATGTTGAAATCACTGGTCCCCATTAATTAAGGAAATTGGACAAGGCAGTGCTTGGTGAAGACCAAGTGCTGTTGGTGCTCCTGTTATTATGTCGCTTGCTCAGAGTTAATAATGGGTACCAAATCATAAATGAGCCTCACTTTCATCCCTTGAATAGTGAAGAAGAAATAACATCTGTAAGTGTGGAGATTGACAATATGAAAAAGCCTCAGTAAATTTACTTCTTTTCATTATTTTCGATAATGGTTCATTACATATCGTAAACTTTAAGTGTAGAACCCTCCAGATTTTCCTCTCTAATACTCCTAATATTACTTGCAGAATTTAAAATACCTTAAATTTTCAAGTTTAAGGAAGCATTGTGATTATATCTGAATAGAAAATTTAAAAAAAAATCAGTCTCACTACTTTATTTACACACCTTGTATCTGGAGTGTACATTGACAAACGATTAACGTATGGTAAAATCAACATACAAGACTGAAACAACAGGACCTAATGAGACGATGTAAGACTTCTATCTATCCAGACTTCTCAACAAAAGATCAAATTTGATTTACAGAATAAAATACTGATATATACTACAATACTTAAACCGATATTGAGTTATAGACTCGAAATCTGGGGATCAACCAAGTGATCCAAAGAGCCTACCCAATCCAAAATCCTTCGCAAATTGTACAAGCTTCCTTTTATGTTTCTAACAATACCATTCATAATGATCTGAAAATTCTTTTTTATACAACAGAAAATCCCATCCCGATATCGTAAATTCCATGAATCCTTTATCTTCCAATCTAAATCCTTTTATTAAGGAATTATCATCCCACCAGATTCCTATCAACCTTATCAGAAGGCTAAAAAGATGTCGGCCCCGAGATCTACTCAGCAATGCTTACTGTCAAGGCTAATTTCAAGTCATCAGAACAATTTATATCAGTGTGTGGTTTTTTCACTCTTTTATTTCACTTTTATGTAGCATGTATCACTATTACTTGTAACCCTCTAATGGTAGTTGTAATATAACAATAAATAAAAAAAAAGAAACAGTATTTATCGTGTATATACTTATACTTTATTCAATATTAAAACAAAATACACTTACGAACTTACATATCCATACATTCGTTGGTGAAACGGTTTTAATAAAATCTTTTTTTTTTTATAACAAAAAATAGTTGTAAATACATCCATAGTGCCATAAATACTTTCTTCTTGAGATAGAAATTAAAGTTCATAAATACAAATTAAATTAAAAAATCTGGATTGAGATGCACTTAACTTTACTGTAAGTAAACATAATATCAAATTTCTGGGGTATATAGTACCCCATTTAGACATCATATAAATATTTACACGGGGGGATTTGTATGTCTTTCATTCCTGGAAACCGAAAAGATAATGATTGATCCAGTTATCAATATAACCGCTTACTTTGGTATATCACACAACTGATGCACACAATATCATTGGTTTACCACAGCAGTAATACATCTTTTGTGAGACCACAGAAAAATAGAATGTATTACTAAATAATCTCTTGCAGGATATCATTAGTTTCTGTTCCTATGGCCAGTTGATCAATTACATTTAATGTTTTCGTAACCTCGTTCTACATTTGAGATTTAAGCAAAAGTTTTTTTTTTTTTTCTTTAAGGCATCAAACTATTTCTATTCTATCTGCAAAATGTCAGAACAGTAAGAAAAAATTTCAATGTCATCAGCTTAAAATTAGTATTTGTTTTATAATATAGAACGAAAATTACATTCCTCATACTTCAATAGCAGTCAAAGTTAATATGATTTATAAAACAAAGAAAATCAACATCTGATATTCAATTTTGTTTCAAGGGTGCAACATATAGATTGCACAAATCCATCACATCATGAAAAGCAAAATAAATCGTAGTCATATGTTTCATTAGCGTTGATATATTACATGTAGGAATTTTATTCATCTTACATCTCATATGAAGTCATTAAATCATTTATAAATTTTTCATTAGATCTCTAACCATCAATTTCATTTCAGTCGATTCACTTAAAAAATTTCTAATCAATATAAATAATCTTAATAAATGTAAACAAATCCGACATGTATAGCAAGAGCTCATCCTAGAGCATTAGTCCAGGATGAATATTCAGTTTTTATAGCTTTATTGCTCTTTGACGTAATTGAAATGGCATAAATTGTTAATTTTCTGTTCAATCATTTGGCAATATTTAATTGTTTTTTTTAATTAACCATTTAGCGTCAAAAAACATTTTTTGAAAACAGAAAATGTACTATAATGTCCCTTTGGTGAATGTAATTTTTAAAAAATTAACTCAACTGACCTCCACATAATGCTCTATTTTTAGGTATAATTTCATTTATGGCTTGTATCCTCCCCACAAGCTTTCAAATTTAATTATAGGTTATAATTTTTATATTTATTAAAAACGAAATAGTTCCAGTCGTTTTAAAAATGTGGGGATATTTTCAATATTTGCTTTTGTAGCTTCCAAGATAATGTCAAAATTTGAAGACTATGGGAGTTATTAGTTCAGGGGGAAAAAATGTCTAACAACTCATTTTTGCAAAAAAAAAGTGAATCATCATACATAATTGCTTTCAAACAATAGGGTTCATCTACACATGAGGCCCATTTTCGTGTAAAATATTAATTACTATAGGTATTAATCCATCAAAGATTTTTCACTGTAGCGTGTACGGAAACTTCTGGATGTACACTGGCCCACACAAACACAGACTACTCATAAAACGTCACAAAAGGACTTTAGGGCCCTCAAAGCATGTAAATCCGTCAAAATTTCGATTTCAAATTTTTTCCTGAACATTATACTTTACTTATAGCAATATAATTAAATAGATATATAAAATCATTGTAATGTATTTGGTAAAAAAAAATGTGTGCATAACATCAGTAATTTTGCCAGGAAATTAAGAATAGGCTCTGTACTAAATTTTTACTCTGATGGTGCAATTATAAATTCACTAAAAATGAACATTTTTTAACAAATTCTATTGTAAATTCCTTATATATAATAAAGTGATAGAATGAAAACGAAAAAAACTAAAATTGTATAACTAAAGATGTTTGTCTAATAAATGTATAAAGGAAGAGAAAATACTATTTTTTTAATAACAAAAATGAAACTAGGATACATTTATTTTGGGTATTAAATTTTGAACCATCAACTCTATTAACAATTTTCAGAACCAAAGGAATAGTTATTTTATGAATAAATTGGCAACACTGATGTACGTACGTTAATTTTGAATCTCTAAAACGGTCATTTATGAATGTGAGGGGCAGCGTTCTAGCCATGGCATCCGATGATGAGTAAGTGTATAATTTATTCATTATTTTTAATGTATTATTTGTTATTAGCCAAATAAAACAATCGTTTTATTTATGTTTGTCTTTAGTTCAAGTTGTTCTTCTTTTTGTTGTGGTATATAATAAAAAATTAAATTTCGTGGTATGTTTATAATTTCATTTAGTATTACTTTATTGCCTCGTATTTATTGATTGCATTAATCATTGTAAGTTATAAGGTTAATAGTTAATTTTATTTTCAATGAGTGGTTTACATGGAATGTTAACTTTTGAAGTTTTTTTTTAGTTTTTAATATGTTTTGATGATTTTTTTATTATGAAAGCACATTTATTATTCGTTGTTAAGCCTCATTCCCCTTAAAGTCTTGAGATCATTTTAATTAAAGCTAAATTTATCCAGCGTATTTATGTGAAATGTGTTTTACAGATTAAATAATGTGCTCAATGAAATAACTGTTGTTTCGAAGGAGGGTCTACTAAGTCTGTTGTCTCAATGGGAGAAGATGTATATACTTACAAATGAAATGAAGAAAGATCGTTTTTCGCAATTTATTTGTTATTTTCAGGTACAGATTTTTTGGATTTTATAAAGACTTGTTTAATACTACTATTTACAAGTTCTTTAATGGTTTAGTTTATTTTAAAAGTATTTTTACTGATGGAAGATAATTGAATATGTTTTTTTTTCGTACTCTGACCTGTGAGTTCAGTGATTGTTTCATTATCACGGTGAGCTTGGATGTAGTGATCTTTAGACTATTACTTTAATAATTGTTATTTTTGTTTGCTTAACCTTTGGCTACTTACCCTTTTCTGCAGATTCAATAACAAATTTAACCTTACGAATTTATAATTCTAGGCAGTAAGTTTAAAAATCCAACCGTCGATGTCATCTATTTCAGTTATTCGTTTAATTATTGTTCATTTTTATATCAACTTCAGAAACAAAATGGGAACAAATAGCAAATTACTTCGTTGTAGTAATAAATTACTCCCAAAAAATATCAACGTAACAAATTCCTTTAAACAACTTTTTTAAAACTTCTACCATCTAAGATACAAAATTCGCGGACGAAGTTAAAAAAATTGCAACATTTTAAAGAAATCTAGGTTGCTTTAGAGACATTTCTTTTGATTAAGAAGTTTAATTGTTGAGGTACTTTAAAAGTACATATATGGAGATCTATTGGAATACTCGTATCCCTTAGAAAAGGCCCACCAGTTTCATATGTTAGACGACATTTTTTGTAAGTGGGAAAATCAAATTTTTTAGTACCAAGTATGGATTATGCATGTATAATTTCTTGACTATTTAATATCTAATATAATATTTTAAAACAAATAAGTGTCAAACAATTGCAAAGAGTCATTTTCAGAATCGGAGATTCGATTACAATTCTCAGATTCCGGTTCCAATGTTTTCGATTTCGATTTGATATGTATAGGCTTTTTTTTGGAAGGACAAGGAGGAGAAACCTTATGGTCGAAGGAAGTATTGACAATTCTTGAATTATGATATCTCTGACGTATTAAAGTCATCTTTTCTTCCAATTTTACTTTATCTTATTCTTCATAAGTGTATTTAACATTTAAACCACAGTAAGAATTCAGAAAAAAGACTATGATCTTTCAACCGGAACAAGTGGTTTTCATCAGAGTTAAAACTGATGAAATTGAACTCATCAGACATTAGACGTTGTTACGGTTGAAAGATCTTTTGGAACAGAGGGAGTTTACAGCCCCAGAGTTGACAAATCAACAATGGCCAAAATGTTTATAAAACTAATTTGTTTTAATAATTTCAAAATATCAACTAAATAGATTTAACAAAATAGATTTTGTTTTTATTGATAATTACAAGTAAATAATGTCTATTTATTAGACTCAAAGAAGTGTTTGGTCTTCTCTCAAACCAGGAATATAGCAAGAACTAATTAAACTTATATTGATTCAATAAGTTATTTTGAAATAAACATTACTGCAATATGAGTATGAGTTGCCATTTAAGAAAAAGAAATGACTCCAAAATCCCTACTGGAGAGTAGGGAAACCCTTATAAGCTCTGTGTAAAGGTCCTTCTCTGTAAATCCTGGGACTCGTAAAGTACACTCTAGCCGTCTTTTTTTCTGATTTCTTACTGTAGTGTAGCAGTTGATTTTTCTGAAATCTTTCTCAATTGGAAGAGTGTTTACTGTCACGATGAATTACTGCTTAGGTCCAGCTAATTATTAGCTGCTAGATACAGCTAATTTTATAGACTTACATTTTTGCAAAGTTGGGAATTATAAATTTTGAGAAAACAGTTAATATAAATAATTACCTAGGGCGTACTATTACCAGGAGAATAATCTATTATTATTATTTTGTGCTACCTAGTATTTATTTTTTCAGGATTTGCTCAATGATATGAAAGATTGTGAAACAAGTCGTATGAAAGATATGCGAGAAGAAATAGAGAGGAAGATCCGTATCTGTAAGGATATGGAGAAGGTAGGCTACTACATTTTCATAGTTTTAAATAACATAATATATCATTAAGCGTCATACTTCGTCTATCGCTGGTGAAGTCGCTCGACCGGTTTCGCAATGGCTGCATTATCAATCGGATTGTGCATCATCAGTCCCATTGATGATGCAGCCATTGCGAAACCGGTCGAGCGACTTCTCCAGCGATTAGATGAGGTATGACGGTTAATAATAATATCTTATTTACCAACCTCTGTGGCACTAACAATATGCATGTATTTAAATAACATGTTGATAATTGAAACTCTATATCTTCGTGATCTCTCTTAATACTAACTATTTTTGTTTAAATAATTCAGTCGTTAATGCAAACTGAATTATATATATTAAATAAAAAAACGATCTAAAACTGATATCAAAACTGCAATAACAAACTAAAAAAAACGTAGAGTCTTAAATTTTGTTTTAACGGTCATGAGGAGCAAGTAAGAAGAGAATACTCAGCTCTATTTTAATAATGAGAATTATTCTATTTTAATAATAGAATAATTATAACAATATCCTTATGTCAATATAAAACAAAAATCCATAGTCGAAATAACTGATTATAGTAGTAATAGTGCTAATTGTAAAACAATCATGTTGTAGCCCTGAAGATGACATAAATATGTGTCGAAACGTCAGCAAAAGGACTAGTTTGAAATCATTAGACCTCAACCCTCAAATAAATTACATCATATATAAATATTGATAAAAGTATCAACCGTGGAATAGGAACAAAATTAAGTTTGTCGGGACTCTGTAAGTTCTTCAGGTTCAAATTAAACTCTCATTGCCAACGTTTCGGTCTTTATTTAAAACCTTTTTCATAGGCAGAAGTATTATAAATTTTGGAACAAAAAAACTAAGTATTACATTACAATTATTTTATAAAGAAAAATAGTCTGTGAATTTAAAAAAAACTGTAGTTTGAATGAACACGTGACACTGAAGAGTTCAACTAATATTATATATACATATAATAATATATATATAATCCGTTCATTCAAGAACTATTTCCACTTATTCGAATGATATTTAATTTCGTAAATCATCCTCTATCTTCCAATCATGTTTCAGGCTCTTGCTGTGGATACAGAATGCCATTTATTGGAGTCATCATTACCGCTTGCTGAACAGATATCACAACTAAATAAAAAAATTGATAAATTTGAACATCTCAGGATAGCTAGGATGGAAACTTTTCGTAAACTTAGAAATGAGGTAATTCTGCTTAGTTGGTAATGTTTATTAAGTGATGTACATATTGTCGTTTTCAGAACTCTTATAAGTATTATGTCTTAATGTGAATACTCTTTGAATAAATTTTGATATTTTTTTTAATATAAATTGATTTTAAATTTTTTTCGATTTTACTTTTCAGGAGAAATTCCTGTGTCATTTACTGGGCTTTAATTCAGTGGATATTCAAAATTCAATACCATCGGAGAGTGACATAGAAAAGTTGGAACAATATATTTTCAATATGAATGAAGAAAAGGTATAAATTTAGATAAATAATTATTACTGATATGTAACAGACATTTGTTCTTCTTATGTAGCTACAAAGCGGTGTACGAGTGAAAGGCTTTGTGACTTCTTCTAGCTATAAATCCCTTGTTTTTTGAACCCACACTACCCAACACAACCTTCTCTCCACATGATGAACTGTCATGTATGCTTGCCAATGTTTCTTTTGCCAGTGACTATAGCTTGAAGTGCTCTTGTTGACACTCAGCCATTTGTAATCCTTATCACGTGCCGTAATCATTCGATGTGTCGATCTTTTGAAAAGGGGACGATATTCATGTCTCCATATAAGAGAGTATCTGTTTGTATCTCAATATGGACGATATTCATGTCTCCATATAAGAGAGTATCTGTTTGTATCTGAATATGGACGATATTCATGTCTCCATATAAGAGAGTATCTGTTTGTATCTGAATATGGACGATATTCATGTCTCCATATAAGAGAGTATCTGTTTGTATCTCAATATGGACGATATTCATGTCTCCATATAAGAGAGTATCTGTTTGTATCTGAATATGGACGATATTCATGTCTCCATATAAGAGAGCATCTGTTTGTATCTCAATATGGACGATATTCATGTCTCCATATAAGAGAGTATCTGTTTGTATCTCAATATGGACGATATTCATGTCTCCATATAAGAGAGTCATCTGTTTGTATCTCAATATGGACGATATTCATGTCTCCATATAAGAGAGTATCTGTTTGTATCTGAATATGGACGATATTCATGTCTCCATATAAGAGAGTATCTGTTTGTATCTGAATATGGACGATATTCATGTCTCCATATAAGAGAGTATCTGTTTGTATCTCAATATGGACGATATTCATGTCTCCATATAAGAGAGCATCTGTTTGTATCTCAATATGGACGATATTCATGTCTCCATATAAGAGAGTATCTGTTTGTATCTGAATATGGACGATATTCATGTCTCCATATAAGAGAGTATCTGTTTGTATCTCAATATGGACGATATTCATGTCTCCATATAAGAGAGCATCTGTTTGTATCTCAATATGGACGATATTCATGTCTCCATATAAGAGAGTATCTGTTTGTATCTGAATATGGACGATATTCATGTCTCCATATAAGAGAGCATCTGTTTGTATCTCAATATGGACGATATTCATAACTCCATACAAGAGAGCATCTGTTTGTATCTCAATATGGACGATATTCACGTCTCTATACAAGAGAGCATCTGTTTGTATCTCAATATGGACGATATTCACGTCTCTATACAAGAGAGCATCTGTCTGTATCTCAATATGGACGATATTCACGTCTCTATACAAGAGAGTATCTGTTTGTATCTCAATATGGACGATATTCACGTCTCTATACAAGAGAGCATCTGTTTGTATCTCAATATGGACGATATTCACGTCTCTATACAAGAGAGCATCTGTCTGTATCTCAATATGGACGATATTCACGTCTCTATACAAGAGAGTATCTGTTTGTATCTCAATATGGACGATATTCATGTCTCTATACAAGAGAATATCTGTTTGTATCTCAATATGAACGATATTCATAACTCCATACAAGAGAGTATCTGTTTGTATGCAGTCTATATAAACTGGAGTGCCAAAAACAGGCAAAATAGTGCATGTACATTAGCATTGGTCGAATTGCTAAATAAAAAGTTAGTTCTTGACAGATGTACTGTTTTAAAGAATTCAAGGTTGACAAAGTGTGTTCGTCATTATTCTTCTGTTACCTTCATTTATCATTGTACTTTTTAATTATCTTCTAATCATAAATAATGAGTAAGCTCATCCAATTTAATGGCATAGAAATAACAGCCTGGACTGATATACAGTATTTACGTTTTGATTTCATTGATTCAAAGCCTCATATCCTACTTTTGTCATCAAGTTCTGAATCTGGAGCAGTAGGTCTGTTTACTCATATATTTATTTATATGAATGAGGGATATGTCCCGTAGTATTGAGCTTCGGTTTTTGACAAAAAAAGGTCGGATTAGAGAGTACGGAAGAGAGAGCACCACCTTAGCTTAGTTAAAAAAGTATACGCCAAACAGATAGCAGTATACAACAGACTTGTATTCAATAAAATCCTTGTCCATCATCAGTTAATTTCCATCCTCAGGGATTCATTATATAGTAATCTTATACTATAATTTTTATACTGCAGTATTATATCGTATATTAGTATCTATCTTGATACGAGGGTATATTTTTAAATAATAATATAATATAGTACTATATATTATATTAGTGTGTGTCTTTACATGACGGTAAATTTTTAAATACTAATATAGTGTAGTATTAGTATATACTATACACTTATATACTAATACACTATAGTATATTAGTATGATTTCTTTAGGGATTCATTATATAGTATTCTTATACTGTAATTGTTATACTGTCGTATAATAGTATATTATATATAATAGTATACACTGTAGTAATATATCGTATATTATTATGTATATGGCACAAGGGTATATTTTTAAATACTAATATAGTGCAGTATTATGTAGTATATTACTGTATCTTTACACGATGGTATATTTTTAAATACTAATAAAGTATAGTATTAGTATATTAGTATGTTTGCACATAGTATATTAGTATGTATCTTTCCAAGAAGGTAATTTTTAAATATTATACCATATATTCTACACCAGTGGTTTATTTCCTACTCCATATATTCGTTTAATTTCGAAAAAGTATCCCGTCAAGTTGTGAGCATTAGAATAACTTCTTTATCGCTCAAATATTCTGCAAAATGGCTTTTACCTTTCAGAAATAATAGCAGTTTATTCGCGGGGTTGTGCAAATCTTTTTTTTAGAACTTTACCCCTTTAGAGCCATCGTATTTTCTGTGTGCAGAAGAAGGGATTTGTGATTCCAATCTCTTCACAAAATTCTGAAATGTGCGTTATTGCAAAGGCTTTTTGATTTGATTAAGTTCACTATTTTGATTGAATTATTCAAAACATTTTTTTTAAAATCATCAGATCTATACTGGTATTTTGATACCGACGCACTGCTCTGTGACGGTCGCAGTGGATCAATTATGAGTTGGGATTAAGTTCAAGTATTCTGGTCACCATACCATATAGAGCTTTTAGGTATTTATTCAAGAGCTAACACAATCAAGAGCTTTTGTTCTGATATAAATATAAACAGTATTAAAAATTTCATCGTTGGTTCTGCGACTTAATAATAATAAGTATGTCATAATGTAATAATATAAGTAATAATGAAGATATGCTTTCACAGAATAACATATCTTCATCAGGTTCGTAGTTTCATATGTAACTAACAAAAAGAAGTAGTTGGCACATGCCTTGTGCCAACTTAGATACATTGAGTTGTAAAGAAAAAAAAAAAGACTTTCACAAATTTGTCTTATAACTTCATTTTCTACCTTTTGGGACATTTCATCAATTCTAGAACCTATTTTGCCTCTCTGGCAAGAGTTTGTTTTCACATTTTAGAACCCAGATTAGTATACATAGAGCACTTTCATAGCAAAACGAAATTAGTAAATTACCACATGTGAAATCTGCATTGAATACTCCTCACGTAGTGACAGATTTTGTCCACAACTTTGTAATTTCCTTAACTATGACAAATAATAAAAGATTGGCAGTTGACATTGGTGCTTGCTAATGTTACTCGCATTCTAATTGAACAGATTACAGATGACAACATAGAGGCAGAAATCTTTATCGAGTGAGAAATTTGGATATTAATGAACATAAACATTTACCTGGCTATCCAGGCAATCACACAAAATATTACTAAAATCAATAGACATGTGTAAAAATAGGAACATATCAGTTACAACTAAAGGTATATCATTAAACATCATATTAAAATCTGTCAATAATTGTAATTTAAATCTTGTATTGATGTTTAAATCAACTTGATTGGATAACTACTAATGTGTATAACTTTTGTTTTAATTTGTATTATCAAGATTTAAAAATGACTGAGTTTGTTTAAATAGGAATGGTGTAATTTCTTGTTCACTCTTATCAGCGCAGATAACTTTAACTATATCTTTTACGTAATTAATCGTTTAAATATATGGGTTTCTATGAGGATATATATTTTATAGTTGTAGAACTAAAGTCTCCGATTGTATGGTTTACAAGCTTTCCTATTCTGAAAGTGATCAAGTGAGACACATATATCGTCTTT
Source organism: Hermatobates lingyangjiaoensis (assembly GCA_026182355.1). Taxonomy (NCBI): domain Eukaryota; kingdom Metazoa; phylum Arthropoda; class Insecta; order Hemiptera; family Hermatobatidae; genus Hermatobates; species Hermatobates lingyangjiaoensis. The sequence continues at coordinate 548,515 of JAPFBL010000320.1, read as the reverse complement.
TTCCGAAAATAAGACATCCCCCGAAAATAAGTCCTAGCATGATTTTTGGGACGTTTTGGACTATAAGCCCTCTCCCTGAAAATAGACCCTAGTTAAGATAATGTGAAAAATATAATTCGTTAAAAAATTGCTGTTGAATGTAGTAGGTATCTGTAGCTGTCGTAATATTTCAGAGAATTCTATAAAAAAAAAGATTCCAAGAAATTCCTTGTTTTCCTCTAAAGTTCGTTTCAAGGAGGCTACTTAGACAAGAAGTATTAATTTAACCACAACTATATTGCAAGACATGAGAGATTCAGACCAATAATTCTACAGGAAATAGATTTGGAGGAATATCAGAACAGAATTCAAAATTTTGATAATTTATGACGATGTTCTAGAAGTTAAATTTAAATTTCTGTATACAAATAAATATTATACAAAAATATGTAAATCTACTTAATATATTTGAAGCCCTCCTCCGAGAATAAGCCCTAACATGGATTTTGACCTGAAAATAAAGTAAGACGATGTCTTATTTTTGAAAAAAGACGTTAAAGGATTTTTGAGTTTCTTTGGTGTAATGTATCTGTCTTTAACTTGTCAGCATGACGAGTGGGTCTGTCTTTCAACTCGGGATTCTCACTTTCAATTTGGCGATGTAATTCATTTGGTGAATTCTATTTTTTTTATTTTAAAGACATATTGTTGATCCGTAGGCTAATTGGTTTGGAAATACTAACAAAATATAAGTAATGTACTTTAGGGTAAACTTATTTTATTTTTTTTTTAGATTACTCGAAGTGAGAAGTTTAATATGTACAAAGAGAAGATTGTGTACCTAATGAATGAATTGGAGATTTCTTTTCCCACAGCTTTTGAAAAATCATTACTTGAAGAAGATGCAAAGGATGTTGCACTGACTTTGGAAAATATTGAGAAAACAAAGGTAAGATTATTCGACTTCTGGCAATTCTTTTTTTAAACGTTTCACTTTAATGTAGGTAGGTACTAGTGCTCCATTTATTATTGTTGTTATTATACTCATTATAAATAGTGTTCAATAGAACAAAATGTGAATATTGAAATTGAATATAATGTAAAATCAATGATCAAACCACAATAAGAAAATGGGAAAGCAAGACTAAGATCTTTCAACCGTAACAAGCGGTCTTCGTCAGAGTCAGTTGGGTTTTTGACTCTGACGAAGACCGCTTGTTACGGTTGAAAGATCTTAGTCTTGTTTTCCCATTTTCTTATTGTGGTTTGATCATTGATTGTTATTTCACGTGTTTATGTGAAATCTTTTTAATAATGTAAAATGTGAACATAAATCAGTAGAACAAAAAAGCTGAGCTGTCATATTATTGATAACCTTAACTGGAACACACCTCTGTTACTCATAAAACTGGTTAGTAAACCAGTCAACTCCTTTGACAAGAGTTCATGTCCGAACAGCAGTTAATTTAAATTAACTTAAATAAACTTAACAGTTCATTTAAATTTATAGACTATTTATGTCCATATAACCTTATAAACTCCCTTCGAAAAATTTGCTTTATTAGTCTAAATTCATTAGTTATTGTTACTTTCGGCCTGTTGAATTAATTACATCATTTTTTTATCTGTAACATGCTACCATAAAGTTTTAAGATTTTGCAAATGGTACTTGTTATTTAGAAGTTTGATTTGCTCTTTCAGAAAAAAATATTCAAAATTATGTTTTTTCTGAAACTTATACCCATGAAGTTTATTAATATTTATTAATAAATTAGAATTCTAGTTTATTAATTCTCCTAGAATTCTGTTTGACCTGGTTATGAGAAGTAATTTTCAAGCCAATGTAAACAAACTACACAAATACAGCTCGTAAATATTAGGATAATTTGTTTTCAGTTTTTATATCTTTTGTCACCTTTTCTGGTAATCGATTTTTTTATATAGCTTTTTTTAACTTATGTTTTATATTTTTGTAGTTTTCTTTAAAAAAACATTTTATGAAATCATGTAATGTCCCATAACACCCCTTTTCGTCCCTGTAATTTTTTAAAAATAGTATTCTATTCATTCATACCAAACATACTATTTTGGGAACAATTTCATTACGTCAATTGGTGTGATCTTTATCTTGTCCAAGAAGTTTTGAAATAAAGCATAATTCAGAAATTTTACATTTTATAGCAGAAATACCTTTCTGTTGTTTTAAAAATCTGAGGTTTTTTTTTTCATTTATAGTTCCATAGTTTGAACTCGCCTAGGATAGCCGTTTAGGAGAAAACATATTTTGGCCAAAGGAGATTTTTTCCCATGTTGCAATATTGTCCAAAAACAATTAGGCACATCTATAGTATATGACCCAATTTTTGGTGAAATTATGAACTTGATCCATCAAACAGTGTAACATGTAGCGAGTCCACAAACCTTTGAATCCAGGACTTTTTAACTAGCTTGTTATATATGTATTTAAATAACTTTTCAACTGTTTGAGCTCCATTGAAATGTATCGAAACAAAATCATAAATTACTACTGGTCCACATTCAAAGATTTCATAACATTGGCCCATCAGGTGACTTATTTTTTTATGTAAATCCTGGTGTGTGAAATATTCAAAGCACAATTGTTTTCTGGCGTGTTACCGATGTTTTTGAAACCGACGTTATAGTGCTTCAGAGTCCTATGCCGTGAATGGATAATCTACAAAAATCCATAAATTTTGCGAGTGAAATTCATTAAGGGTAAAAAAAAAAAAATCTGGAGTGGCCTGCACTCAACTTTACTATAAGTAAACCTAATATCAATGTTCTTTGGTATATAATATATGTCTCATTTAAGCATAAATGTAAACATTTAAATGGGAGGTGCTTATTAGTCTTTCATTTCTGTGGTAGTACAGATAGTGATTGATCGACTTATCAATATATAAGCTTATTTTTGTACATCCCACAGCTGATCCAAATAATCTCATTGGTATAACTACAGTAGTAATAACATAACACCCAACTATAATGAGTGACATGTGAAATTCCACAATTCCAAGAATGTGGAATTGCTTCCACCACAATTCAATGTTTTTTGGAATTCTAGATTATGATGAAGTGTATTTATTGCCCTTGAACTCACTCTCCAGGTTGCTCACACATTTGGGTATTAGCTAATTCCATTTTTTTTTTTTTTTGCTATATTACCAGTTTGATGTAGATTTTCTTTATTAGAGGTACTGTTTACTAGAAATACCACAGAAGGCTGAGGAAGGTTATGGTCCTAATTGCAGTAGACTATGAATGACATTACAATTAAAAAGTTTAAGAAATTCCAGGATTGTTTTTTCTTTAAATTATCTATTTTTCATTTGTAAATTTCTCTTAAAAAAAAAAGTGTGTTCATTTGCATTGTTAAACTATCTGGTGCTCTAGAATTCTGTCTAAAACTTATCAGAAATCACATTCTTGTGTAAAAATCTTTTATGCATAATTAACCTAAATCCTGATTCGACATTTCAAGAATGTACTTATGCTTTATAAAGTGCTGTAACGCTTTAATACAATATAGCTTTTTGATATAGTCTCGAAAACGTCGAACTAGCTGAGTTATTCATTTTATCGTATTGTTTAGTAATAATAGTAATAAACCTTATTTATGTAAAGCATCTTTGAGCCCTGTCTGGCTAGCATGGGGTCTGACTATTTTTAAATGTTTAAGAAATTCTGTGGATATTGCTTTAACAGCTTAACGGTAATTAGTCTTAATCAACATTACTCCAATGTTAACAGATTTTATGATATTACTTATTTTGATCATTCTAACATTTGGTCTTTATGATTTTTCATTGCTTCACCCAATTCATAATTTTTACTATTTATATTATTAATATGACAAAACCGTCAAACCTCTTAAGATGATCTTGGAGTCGTTGGAGCGCTTTCAACTTTCCGAAAGCGCTCCAACAACTCCAAGATCATCTTACAAGGTATGACGGTTTGCCATATTAATAATATAAATCATACTAACCTCAGTGGTGATAATAATATGCATGTATTTTTACTATTATTGATTAAAAAAAAAATCCTTTTATATGTTCTTTTTTAGCAAATGTGTTTATATTATGAAGAAGAGTTTAAAAAAGCCGAGAGCAAGTTAGAGTACATATTGAATGTTTTGCGTAAATTGTGGGATAAACTGGATACCCCAGATGAAGACAGAGTTGCCTTTGAAATGGAAAATAGAGGTGTTAGCAAAAGAAAGATGGAAAAGGTAATTTTCAATTTACCTTTAATTTAATTTAATTTTTTTTTTGGATATACTTATTTCTGATTGATGTGGGTACCATTTGAATAAGATTGTAAAGTTATATTTGTGTTTATTTTTAGATGTGTTAGTTTTGTTTTTGTTTTTTTTTTTTTAGATTAGTGATGAAATAACAAGATGTGAAAACCTTCGGAAGGCTATGTTAGAGCCCCTTATAACCTCAAACAAAAGAAAAATTGAGGCTATGTGGGATATGCTAACGTATATTGGGGATGATAGGAAATTTTCAAATCCTTTTCCTGAAGGCATAATAACAGAGGAAGTACTTGATCTATATGAAACAGAATTAAGTAAATTACAGGAGATTTATGAAGAAAACCGGTTTGTTTTGTCATATTTACGGTTTTGATATTAGGATATTTTATTTATAACTAAATAATATCCATTTTTTTTTGTTATAGACCTATAATTGAAAAAATGAAGAAATTAAATGATATTATGGAACGGTGGGGCAGTCTTCAAAACTCCACGAACAAGACTTTGCTTTTCAAAAACAGAGGAGGTGTACTCCTTAAGGTTGAAAAGGAGAGAAAGTCCATAGAAATGGTATTAATTAGATGAATATTTATAGAATTTATTTTTAAAATGTCATGAATGTTTTTTTGGTGTATGAGTGCCGGTTTTTTTAAACGTATATGCTAAAAATTTTATTCTGATGTAAAATGGATAAACAAACAGAAGTCTCCGCACAAATGAAGTTTTATTCAACAACAACAACGCGTTTCGAACACTTTGTGTTCATCATCAGGAAGACACTATAATACAAGTTATATCTAATCAGTTACATTATTAATTACTATTAATTAATTAGTTACTATCAGTAACTGATTAAATATAATTTGTATTATAGTGTCTTCCTGATGATGAACACAAAGTGTTCGAAACGCGTTGCTGTTGTTGAATAAAACTTCACTTGTGTGGAGACTTTTGTTTGTTTACCCATTTTACTCAGAATGAGTAAATACCACACAATTACGGATTGCACAACTAATGCTTTAAAAATCTTATCTGAAGATCTTAAAAGTGTTTAGTTTCCATAATGCCCTATAAGGAAAGCTCTTTGTCGACTACGAAATGTCCCTTAGCCCGGTCGTGAGTTGTTTAGAGATATCCCTCAGACTGACCTTACCTCCCTACTGACTGACAAAGATATCTGTGCTCTTGATCCTCATGTACATTTTACCAAAATAACTCCTGAAGAGAACTGCTTCTCAAATATTGACAAACATCCTCCCCATCTTTAAGTCTGAAACTTTAACCACAATGAACCCAACCTTTTAGGAAGAATACTCGCATGAGTGTGTGTTACCAAACATATTCGCGTCCCCGTGTTAACGATAGTATTTAAAAGTTCATTCGGGTTGATAGAATCTGAAAAATATGTGTCAAACATAGAGTTTCTAATTTTGTTTGAACCGTCGTACAGAAGAACAGTAAAATTCTTCTGGAAATAGGATATTTAAAAGGAAAGCTGTGAGATGTAACATGTATACTTATATGTGTTTTATTGAATGTTTGGCTTATTTTTAATCTAGTGCGTTTTCTGTGTAGTTTTTCTAATTTCCTTATATATTTTTTCCATCTTTCGAGTAAAATATAAACCAACTTACAGAATGATTTATTTTTGGGATTACAAAAAACCAATAGTGTACAGATACAACTGAACCATAGGAGACTGTGAGCTCCTCAATTCCAGAACTATTTACATTGGTTCTCCGATCACGACACTTTCACGCCGACTTACGATGCACCTAGTTGCTAGAGCACAGGAAATCCACACATCAAACATCCATATCACATTAAATTACAAAACATTAATAGAAAATATTGAAGTATTATATCAAGAAAATGACCATAGGAAGTTACACATAATATAATCTCTATGTATAATGGAGAAGAAGTCGGGCGTCAACGATCAAGCCACTTCCTTTGCAAGAATTTTAAAATTACACACATGAATGGAACCAGAAATCTATAAGGGGAATTAGGAAATTTAGGTGACGGTAATGTAATTAAAAGCAGTGTAAAGGAAACCTGATGAGGTGAAGGTTATGTTGATAGTGAACATAGTGAAGGTTCAATGATGAGTTTAATGTATATTCTTAGTTTTTAGTGTTTACTGATTTTAACTAATGTTAAGAAATTGTTATATAAGTATTATTTATCCTTGGAAATGATCAGTGCAGATCGAAACGTCGGAAAGAGTGTAATTAATCCCAAAGATAAATCATTCCGTAAATTGGTTTATATTATTACCCGAAAGATGGAAAAATTATATAGGAAAATTAGAAAAACTAAACAGAAACCGCACTAAATTAAAAATAAGCAAGGCATTCAATGAAATGTGTATGAATGAAGGTCTGCTCCCAAAATATATATATATATATATATTGTTAAATAACGCCCCATATTTGGCTTGTATCTGCTTCTTACACAATTTCTCCAGTTTCCGGAATTCCTTCCTCGTCTCTTCATTAAAACTATAAAGTCTATCACCAATATTACTAGTCGACATGTTTCGAATGTACCACATTCATCATCAGGACAATAATGAGAGTAATTACTCTCATGAGAGTTACTCATTGCTCATGAGTTTTTCAAGTTTTCTTAATAGTAATAAACATGATTCTGTATTTAATGTTTTATTGTTCTTTGTAAATATCCTTTGTTTTCTGAATTTTAGAACAACCTTTTTATTGAGAGGGACTCCTCAAAAGTTTTCTGGAGTTGTCATGATAATTATGAAACTGATTTTACTTGAAGCCATTCTTTAATCGTAAAGATGGCTTTGAGAGTGTTTCCTGGATATTAGAACAACCTTTTTATTGAGAGAGACCCCTCAAAAGTTTTCTGGAGTTATCATGATAATTATGAAACTGATTTTACTTGAAGCCATTCTTTAATCGTGAAGATGGCTTTGAGAGTGTTTCCTGGATATTAGAACAACCTTTTTATTGAGAGGGACTCCTCAAAAGTTTTCTGGAGTTATCATGATAATTATGAAACTGATTTTACTTGAAGCCATTCTTTAATCGTGAAGATGGCTTTGAGAGTGTTTCCTGGATATTAGAACAACCTTTTTATTAAGAGAGACCCCTCAAAAGTTTTCTGGAGTTGTCATGATAATTATGAAACTGATTTTACTTGAAGCCATTCTTTAATCGTGAAGATGGCTTTGAGAGTGTTTCCTGGATATTAGAACAACCTTTTTATTGTGAGGGACTCCTCAAAAGTTTTCTGGAGTTGTCATGATAATTATGAAACTGATTTTACTTGATGCCATTCTTTAATCGTGAAGATGGCTTTGAGAGTGTTTCCTGGATATTAGAACAACCTTTTTATTGAGAGGGACTCCTCAAAAGTTTTCTGGAGTTGTCATGATAATTATGAAACTGATTTTACTTGAAGCCATTCTTTAATCGTAAAGATGGCTTTGAGAGTGTTTCCTGGATATTAGAACAACCTTTTTATTGTGAGGGACTCCTCAAAAGTTTTCTGGAGTTGTCATGATAATTATGAAACTGATTTTACTTGATGCCATTCTTTAATCGTGAAGATGGCTTTGAGAGTGTTTCCTGGATATTAGAACAACCTTTTTATTGAGAGGGACTCCTCAAAAGTTTTCTGGAGTTGTCATGGTAATTATTAGACTGATTTTACTTGAAGCCATTCTTTAATGGTAAAGATGGCTTTGAGAGTGTTTCCTGGATATTAGAACAACCTTTTTATTGAGAGGGACTCCTCAAAAGTTTTCTAGAATTGTCATGATAATTATTAGACTGATTTTACTTGAAGCCATTCTTTAATCGTAAAGATGGCTTTGAGAGTGTTTCCTGGATATTAGAACAACCTTTTTATTGAGAGGGACTCCTCAAAAGTTTTCTGGAGTTATCATGATAATTATGAAACTGATTTTACTTGAAGCCATTCTTTAATCGTGAAGATGGCTTTGAGAGTGTTTCCTGGATATTAGAACAACCTTTTTATTAAGAGAGACCCCTCAAAAGTTTTCTGGAGTTGTCATGATAATTATGAAACTGATTTTACTTGAAGCCATTCTTTAATCGTGAAGATGGCTTTGAGAGTGTTTCCTGGATATTAGAACAACCTTTTTATTGTGAGGGACTCCTCAAAAGTTTTCTGGAGTTGTCATGATAATTATGAAACTGATTTTACTTGATGCCATTCTTTAATCGTGAAGATGGCTTTGAGAGTGTTTCCTGGATATTAGAACAACCTTTTTATTGAGAGGGACTCCTCAAAAGTTTTCTGGAGTTGTCATGGTAATTATTAGACTGATTTTACTTGAAGCCATTCTTTAATGGTAAAGATGGCTTTGAGAGTGTTTCCTGGATATTAGAACAACCTTTTTATTAAGAGAGACCCCTCAAAAGTTTTCTGGAGTTATCATGATAATTATTAGACTGATTTTACTTGAAGCCATTCTTTAATCGTGAAGATGGCTTTGAGAGTGTTTCCTGGATATTAGAACAACCTTTTTATTGAGAGAGGCCCCTCAAAAGTTTTCTAGAGTTGTCATGATAATTATTAAACTGATTTTGCTTGAAGCCATTCTTTAATCGTGAAGATGGCTTTTAGAGTTTAGCTGTCCATGTACACTCTGGAGAGCTATAATTCATGTTAGGAAAAGTATTAAGTCTCAATATAAAAAAGTTTATTACAAGAAACTAAACAACTCGTTTCGAACTAAACAACGAGTTTAGTTTCTTGTAATAAACGTTTTTGTGTGGAGACTTAATACTTCTCCTAACATTAGTAAATACCTTACTATAATAGATTGCACAGTTAGTGAAGAGCTATAATTCTTCTTATAGTACACCAGTCTTGTAATACTTAATTAAATAATTATATCTTAACAGTGTTATAATTTTTTGATCATTTTCAATTAGTAATCAATCCAAAAACTTGTTTTAAATTAAATTTAATATCTTCATCTAAGATCGATTAAGGCTTACTAATTTTAAAAACATTTATAGCAACTACCAAAATTAACAAAGGAACTGAAGGACTGTTTAAAGGCTTATGATGAAACTCACAGTAAACCATTTCTCTATTTTGGAAAGAATGCTTTTGATTTGGTGGACGGTTGGTGGAATTCGTACTCTGGTCCAAAGAAGCAGGTCAGTCATATATGTCTTCCTGTCTTTTTCTTTTTTTTTTCACTGTGAACATGCTCACAATCTTTAAAAGATTCAATTTGATTTTGTTTGTCTAATTAATGACTGACCTATCAACGCATCAAGTTAGCATTTATCTCTCCCTTTATGTATTGTCTTCTTACTTTAACTTTGAGACAAATATATAAGTCGAATGGAGATTACTCTTCAATTAATACATTATTTTGATTAAAAAAGAGAATATAGTTAAAAATATGAATAGGTATTTAGATTATTCTTTCTGTAATTACAAATGCTTAATTATCTTCATTTAGGGGGTCGCATAGATGTAGTGGTTGCGTGCACATTTTTATAATGTAGATTGATTTATTCAGATCAATATTTATTTTAAGTTTAAGTTGTTAATATAAAATTTAAATAATTTTCTTTTCAGTTAAAGGGGTCAAAGAAGGAGATCACAAACAGTACAGGGAAAAGAAAATCAAATGACGAATCGATATCATCTAGGAAGAAAAAGAAGAAGATTGACTGTGGTGATGACTCTCAAATTGTAATGTGCCATTTGTTTCTGCATTATATATCTCATTGACACACCGCCCTCCCACAAATCTTTAAAAGTCAATTTAAAACCATTCCCCTCTGTATTATGACAGAAATTCATTTAATGTTAAATGTCAGTTTTGACATAGAAGTCATTAACCTCTTTTCTAATCTTACTCGGAATCTTATCCTTTATATATATATATACAAATGAGTTCAAAATTCAAGAAGAGTAACACACACAGTAAGAAAACACCACTTACAGGCTCAAATTTTCGGGTAATCTGTCTTCCGAAGAAAAGAGAAAGGGAGACCAAGCACTTTGTAGACGCAACGGCAAGTAACCCAACGTCTTGCGTCTACAACGTGCTTGTTCTCCGTTTCTCTTTTCTCCTGAAGACGGATTACCCGAAAATTTGAGCCTGTAAGTGTTTTTTCTTACTGTGTGTGTTACTTTTCTTGAGTTTTGAACTCGTATTGTCTCCAGTTTGGATCGTGTTTCGTTTTATTAAGTGAAGAAATATATATATATATATCAATGATTAAACCACAATAAGAATGGGAAAACAAGACTAAGATCTTTCAACCGTAACAAGCGGTCTTCGTCAGAGTCAAAAACCCAACTCTGACGAAGACCGCTTGTTACGGTTGAAAGATCTTAGTCTTGTTTTCCCATTCTTATTGTGGTTTAATCATTGATTGTTGTTTCACGTGTTTATGTCAAATCTTTATATATATATATAGAGTTTAATGTAGAAAAAGGAACATAGAGAAATCAAAAGCTCACACTTACAGTCTAATTTAATTTTTTTTTAATTTTTTTATTTTATTTTATATTTTTTTATTTATTTTGTTTTCTTTACTTTTATTCTCCTTTTTAAATCACAATTTTTTTTCTTTGCTCTCGACTCCTTAGTTCTTTTTTTATTTTTCTCCTTTGCGGCAGAACTGCTTTAGCCCTCACCCAGTGAGTTCTTTAGTTGACTGTCGTCCCTCCGTCAATTCACTTCTTCTCCTGAGGACGACCGCCATTACGGTCGAAATATTGAAAAGTGAGTCTTTGTTATGTTTCAGTCTATCTGTCACTGTTTATTTTAAGTGTTATCTGTCCTGCCAGACCGTTTTTCGTTTATCATGGTATATATATATATATATGTATACACTTTTTCATTGGCAATACAATCCGAAACGGACAAATATAGTTCAATGTAGAGTCAGAAACACAGAGAAATCAAAAGCACACATTTACAGTCTCTAATTTTCGGTTTGAACCATCTTCGGGAGAGATAAGAGAGGGAAAGGATGTTTGAACCAGTGCACTTGGTTTCCCTCTCTTATCTCTCCCGAAGACAGTTCAAACCGAAAATTAGACTGTAAGTGTGAGCTTTTGATTTCTCATCCTTTTTCAGGATTCAAGGATATATGTTCCTTTTTCTACATTGAACTATATATCACACACGAACTATATCACTCGAACAGTCTAGTCGAAGGTTTTGTCCGGTTAACATTGTTGTTCCTTTAAATAATGTAAATTTTATTTTCTTAGTTAAAAAATTTTTACTTCTGCCTATGAAAAAGGTTTTAAATAGAACCGAAACGTTGGCAACGAGAGTTTGATTTTTTATCCTGGAAAATTGACCGAACCCCGATTAGAGAACACACCTATTCTATCAAACGATCGATATCTTATTGAATCTGTTATATATATATATATATATATATATATATATCCACTTAAAATTCGAAAAAACGATCCAAACTGGACGCAAATCAGTTCACAAACGAAGAAAAGCAACACACAGAGAAAGAGACACACTTACAAACTCAAATTTTCGGATGATCCGTCTTCAGGAGAAAAGAGAGAAAGGGCGACCAAGCACGCCGGAAACACAACGTTGTGGTTTCCGGCGTGCTTGGTCGCCCTTTCTCTCTTTTCTCCTGAAGACGGATCATCCGAAAATTTGAGTTTGTAAGTGTGTCTCTTTCTCTGTGTGTTGCTTTTCTTCGTTTGTGAACTGATATATATATATATATATATATATATATATACTAAATATAAGAAACGGTCCACAAGGACTATAAAACTTTAAAGTACACAAAACAGGACACAGAAAAAAGAATAAAAAGAACACTTACAGAATTCAATATTTCGAACTGTTGTTCGTCATCAGGAGTGGACTAGAAGAGAGGACGAAGTGAGAGAGATCTCCCCACGTCGAAGAACGGAGCGCGAATCATATATATATATATATATATATATATATATATATATATATATATATATATATATATATATATATAATAAAAAGATTTCACATAAACACGTGAAATAACAATCAATGATCAAACCACAATAAGAAAATGGGAAAACAAGACTAAGATCTTTCAACTGTAACAAGCGGTCTTCGTCAGAGTCAAAACAACTTTCTTACTGTACTCGTTTGTTTCCCCAAACATCCCTTTCTGGACATTAGTCCTTTCCTGCGTTTTCACCCTTTTAAAATACCACTCTACCCTCCCACTCTTCTCAACCCCTCACCAGATGTTTTCTGCATCTAGTGTTTCAGTTGGGTTTTTGACTTTGACGAAGACCGCTTGTTACGTTTGAAAGATCTTAGTCTTGTTTTCCCATTTCTTATTGTGGTTTGATCACTGATATATATATATTCTAGTGTACTTTTTCAATGTATTTAAATTATTTACTGCTTAATTTTTCCCAGATTTTCTTATTTGATTAGTCTCCAGATTTTTGTTGTTCTCCTAAAATGGCTGAAGTTGTTAAGAGTTTGACTGTTGTAGGCTAGTGGTAGTGACAGCGGCTTTTGTTCCAAGACTCGACCTATCTTCCCATTAGCATGTAATTCATTGTCTTCTTATTCTTTATTCCAGGTAAGTTCAGCGAATCATTGCTTGATGTTGTTGTAATTTTTTTCATTCTACAAATTGCTGTTAAGTACTGAAAACAAAACGCAGACTTTTTTCTTGGTTTGGTGGTTGGTTTCTACCAAGATTTTGTTCTCCTTAATAGAATAACTAAAACTAAACTGTGATAACTTTTAATCAATTTTTCTATATTGATACAAATGTTCATTGAAGTTACATTACAAATGTTCTATATTAAAGCTTATTCATATTTATAATAAGGCTTATATCATCAATATTAATATTTATACTTTATTTTAATAGTTATAATTTAATGTTGCTTAGTTTAATAAATAAACTGTAAAAGGTCACTATTTTCATCAGAAAGAAAAAAATGTATATTGAATAATTCATTTATATCGTAGACCATAGTTGTTGAAACTGTTTTCGACGAGGAACCCTTTTTGCTTCAGTAATTTTCCCAGGAACCCCAGATTCTAATGATTTTATACAATCATAATATAAATATTTTCATATGCTTTTATAAATAGTATGTATGTTTAAAAACAATGAAAAAGTAATATTAATGCAATGCGCTTTTTTTCTAAGAAAAATTCAAAGCTAAAAGATTTCAATTTTAATATCTTCCACTAGTACGTAACATATGAAACAGAATTATTAGCAACTTTAACGCAAAGTTTATTTTGTAATAATTTTTGGTTTTATGGTTGAAAGTTTGATTCTCAAGTCAGTCCGAGCATTAAGTCTATTTTGGTATTTAGTTTTTATGGCAGTATAAAAGGAAAAACCGGTTTTACATAATTAGGTAGTGTGAAGCGGCAGCAATGTATGAAGTGCAATTTTTACAATAGAAGGACATTCGGGAATCAGATAGCTCCAAAAACTGACTAGTAATTCATCCTAAATATCAATAAAATTTTGGCCACTTCTGTTTATATGTATAAGTATTATTCGGTTTCATGATTCACAAGAAACACAAAATAAATCCATACCCACTAAAAAAAAAAATATAAAATTTTTTCTCTAAAAAAATTTAGTCAGCGGAACCCCTGACTGTCCGTTAAGGAACCCACTTTGGGAATCTCTGTTGTAGACAATATTATTAATATCACCGTTGTATGTTTAGTGAGGGAGAAGTTTTAATGTAACTTCAATGATACGGAGTTCCTCAAATTTTAAACTGCTATTAATACGCAGTTACTATACTACAGTATTTCTTATTATTTTTTCATGTTTACAATCTTTAAATTTAATTTAGTGTCTTATTGTTGAAATTTATGATCAAAATTATAATTTAAAGAAAATATTTAGACTTGTTTAATTCGAATGATATACAGACGCTCCCCAAATTACGAACGAGATACATTCCGTTCGTTAGCTAACTTTGTTCGTTTGTTAAAGACGAACAAATTCACAACTTACATAAATAAAGTTGTACAAGACATTTTTTTATGGTAAAATGTATTTTTAGGGCTTATGCAATTAACCTATATGGGTTTGTACTGCATTTAAACAACACTACATAGTAAAAAAAAATATGCTTTATAAAAATGTGGACACTGAGAGAGAGAGAGAGAGAGCAATAATTCTATATAGCATCAGTTGAGGGGAAATTGAACGAAAAAACCGGTTTTTTTTTCGATAATTGGACGGTTTTCGTTTTCTTATCATCGTAAATGATGCGGTAGCACTGTATTATATCATTCATTTGCAACCTTCGTACAGTGCTCAACATTTGGATCCGGTTGCTTAAAGATTGCAAGGGCTTAATCGATATGAGAAAACGCTCAATACAAAATCTAACTTACAGCGTTTTGTTGTTTTTACGCCTATTTATAAAATTTGATATATGTATTGACAAGTCTGTATCTCCGAAAGTTCGTAAATCGAATATTCGTTAGTCTGTATATTAGTTTTTTTTTTATCATTGCATTGATTATTGATAGAGTAATAGACATTGTTTTATTTTACAGGAAGAGTTAGAAGAAAGGAATGAGTGCATACCTAAACGGGAAGCACTTAAAGAACTGAACTCTCCCGTATTGCCTATCCATTCATCCCCGACAGAGACCCACAAATCCACACTACCAATCGCTAAAGTGTGTAAAAGCGCAACCAAGAGAAATGGCTTTGTTGCCAATACTGAAAGTTCAAAGTCCAAAAATGTTTTTGTTTTCAAAGCAAACCAAGTGACGTTTAAGTCTCCTCATCTCAGGACACCTTCAAATATCACCAAGACGCCTTCTAATTTTAGAAAGACACCTTCTAATTTCAATAGGACTCCTTCTTCTACCCTGTATAACAGGACCCCATCCTCACAGAGGACCAATCTACTGGCCGTTTCATCGAGGAAGGCCACACCGAAATCTATTAATCCTCGTAGGTCAAACCGACTTGCTGCCCGAGCACTTAACTTTCCCGACAATTAATTTTACATTAACTACTCTAAAATAAATTATTCATATTTTTATTATTTCTATTAATAAAGTCTATGACAGCTCTATTTTTTTTTTATCTAGTTTTATAAATGTGATTTCGTTAAACAAAGAATTGTATACTATTTTTCTATTTGAAATAACTCTTATTCTTTTAATATGGATGTTATTTGAGTAAAAGTGATCTGCCGCAAATATTTACAGTTATATCAGTTAAGTACTGTTAGTTAAGTTACAACTTGTTAGAAATTTAGTTTTAGATGTATAAAGCCAAATGCACTT
The DNA here is from genome assembly GCA_026182355.1 of Hermatobates lingyangjiaoensis. Taxonomy (NCBI): domain Eukaryota; kingdom Metazoa; phylum Arthropoda; class Insecta; order Hemiptera; family Hermatobatidae; genus Hermatobates; species Hermatobates lingyangjiaoensis. Next base: position 532,952 of record JAPFBL010000320.1, on the reverse strand, counting down.
TGTTCAATTTATATATTTCAAACAAACAACTTCTTGTATAGACAAATGACCTTTAGCATAAGAGAAAATGAACGTATGGAGTTTATCTTTTTGGAGATTCAACTTTGATTTTATGTCCAGATCTCAAAATTATATTTGTTTAAAATTGTTTTTGTAAAATTTTATCCATGGATGATTAGTTTTTAATATCTTTGAGTATATGCTCGTCTAGTAGTTATGTTTTGTTTTGATCCAGTATTGTACCTAATTGAGTCGAAGTGAAAGCTTGTTATGAAGAAATGTGTTCTCTCGTAAGTAAGCACGCTAGTGCGAGCGTCATGTAAATATCATTCAGAAATATACTCAATGGTAGAGTTACTTGTAATGAAAATCATAGAATAAATATATAACTTTTTCTGATTAATTGAATTCGTTTGAAGCTTGTGGTTGATCCTTAAACAGCACGAGTATTTGATATCCAGGCTTTGCAGTTGACAAGTTATATCGCCCTCTACAAATAGGATGTGGAAGTTCAAAAGTTCATTCATTACTTTCTCCATTAGGACAGTCCAAGTTGAAAAATGACACCCGCTCCTTACTCTGGCTGAGGTTACAACTTACTGTAACATTGTGGCCAGTTCAAAAAATCTTTCTCAACTGAAATCGTCTCAGAAACAGTTTTTTGACTACACTTTTTCTTTCAATTTATTGAGAAAATAGTTTCATGTTAATCCTGCACTAAATGATTTATAGTGAAATATAATGTATTAATTTATATTAATAGCACATTGGTTAACGTACTCGGCTCTGGGATGGTAGTCCGGGGTTCGATTCCCATCTGGCCCTCGATTTATTCACGTGGAAGGTGAATAAATCTGAGTGCGTCGTCCCTTGGAGAAGACGTTAATTCGTCGGTCTCGAGCCTGTACGATGTCAAGTACTGGTTAAAGATCCCTACTGGAAATACACTTGAGTAGGCAAAATTTAGGACTCCCAATGTAGAATCTGTAGAATCACCTATCAAACAAAAAGCCGGTAAACGGCTGATGTTATTACCCGCTAAGTGATCGGTTTAAACTATGACAATAGTATTTTGTTTATCTTTAGTAGGTTTCGGTGGCAATTCCACAAGGGAACTCACATAGGGCCCTTTGTGATACTACACAATAAAGATTGTTGCTACATTTTAATCCCAAATTACGCCTAATTCAAGTGCATTTGAAGTAGAGATCTGATTTGACATCGGACAGGCTCGGGACCAACGGCTGTAGGTTCTCTCCAAGGAACGACTGCTCAGATTTATTCACTTATCACGTGAATAATCGAAGGCCAGGGTGGATATTGGACCCCAGACCCACCAGTCCAGAGCCGAGCACGTTACTACTGGGCTAACCTGGTCCCCTAATGATTAATATATTAAATTAATAATTATACATACATATTTTTTAACTCATTATGGAGTAACTGTTGCATACACTTCATGACATGACTGGAAAATTCAAACTGAGACTTCATATAGTTCACAATTTTCCTTTTTCATTATTCGATGTGTGTTACCATGTTTCAAGGGAGCCAGGTTAGCTTAGTGGTTAACGTACTCGCCCCTGAACTGATAGGACCTGGGTTCGATACCTACCTGGCCCTCGATTTATTCATGCAGGAGGTGAATAAATGTGAGCACGTCGTCCCTTGTAGAAGAACGTTATACCGTCGGTCCGGAGCCTGTACGATGTCAGGTACTCGTTAAAGATCCCTACTCTAAATACATTTGAGTTAGGCAAAGTTTAGGACTCCCACTGTAGAATCAATCTTCATTGTGTGGTATCACAAAGGGCTCGGCCTACGTGTGTTCCCTTGTGGAACTGCCACTGCAACCTAACCTAACATGTTTCAATTATGATAACCCAACTTGTATTACCGTTCCCCCATTGTCGTTAATCATTGATTGAGTACCAATAATTAGTAAATTATTATTAATTATTTTTGTCATTGTTGTTATTTAGGTAAACTATGTTGGTATGGGTAGTAGTTAGATATACGTAAGGCAATAAAAAGTACCAACAAGAGAAGTTAAATTTTAATACTTTAACTAATTGCTTTCCCTTTCTACAATACCTCATACTGTACTTTACATGGGACATTTACTTCGTTTGATAATCAGACTCACTTTAGCCTCTTGTAAGATAAATTATTAATTATTAAATATTTGAAGGTATTAAGAGAACAGAGGTTAGACGTACGTTAATTAGGGTTGTTTTACAATAATAATTATTAAATTCGTTGTGTTGCCTAATTTATTCATCGTGAGCCTGGGAGACATGAATTACACACGAGTAAACACCAAACTAATTAATAATAGCTTGTCTTAAATCTTTCCTTTTGGTTTATATTATAATGTTCATCAATCCGTTAACTTTCCAGAGTATCAACATAAGCATTACTGAATTTATGAACTTCCAATAATTTTACTTAATGGAAGTTACTTAGTTCCAATACTATATGTAAAGTATGGTGATTGTAAAAAAAATCGACCCCGAGATTTTAACGGATTTACACGTTTTGAGGTCCCCAATCATACATGATAATTGTAGAAGTAAAGGTAAATGACTCTTTTGCTAAAATGGGTTTTTAGACAAAGTTTGTTTCTCCTAAACTATTAATTCTAATGCTTTCAAATGTTTATATTACCCTGGAAGTTACAATAGCAAAACTGAAAAACTCAGATTTTTGAAAATAATGAAATTTTTTTTCCAATAAAGTAAAAATGTGGATATCTGCCATAACATTTCACGGATCAAAATGAAAGTGTATTTTATAGTTATATATAAATTTTATATGAAATTTATAAAAAAAACTGTGGAATTTTAATTGCCCCTATGAGCAGCAATAAAGCCGTAAAAACTGAATATTCATCCTAGACTAATGGATCGCCTGCTATACTTGTAGCATTTGTTAACATTGACTTCGAATTTAATTTAATTGACATGTAAGAAGTCAACACGAGTGAAACATAATTCAGATGCTTTCCATGATTTGATGCATTTATCTAACAAAATGCTCTGCTCAATCTATATGTTCTACGCATGAACAAAACTTAATATGGGATGTAGATTTTTTTGTGTTTATGAATCATATTAACTGTGTAATATTGAAATATGAGGAATGCATTCTTTCGTTCTGTATTATAAAATGGATGATAATTTTAAGCTAATTCTTCGGTGATTCGATGGTGCTGATATTTTTTCTTAAATGTTTCTAAAGCTGTCAGACAAAGTAGGAATATTTTAAGTCTTCAAGGGAAAACATTGGTTTAAATCTTCAATGCAGGAGTTACGATAAACGACATCGCTTATAACAAATTCACTAGCCATGTAATGTTAGAGATGACCATGTAAGACATCCAGCGGCTGAAGGTACAAAAAGCGATATTCATCTGTAAGAGATTTATTCGTAACACGAAATCTTCACTTTGGTTTTGCAAAAGTGCTATTACTATTGTGGTAATAACAATAATATAATATGAATAAGTTATATTATATATATATGAATTTTAATATAAACTATAATGTAATGATCAAAACCACAATAAGAAATGGGAAAACAAGACTAAGATCTTTCAACCGTGACAAGTGGTCTTCGTCAGAGTCAAAAACCAGTTGGGTTGACTCTGAAAAAAACCACTTGTTACGGTTGAAAGATCTTAGTCTTGTTTTCCCATTTCTTATTGTGGTTTGATCATTGATTGTTATTTCACGTGTTTATGTGAAATCTTTTTAAACTATATATTATATATATATGTTATATATAAATGATATACAAAAATCGTTTACTTAAATTATTAATTAATTAAATTAAATTTATTTAATTATACGAATAATGCAGACTCTGTCTGGAAGTTGTAGAAACCTTTTCTCGCATCCAATCTGAAAGCGAGGTAATCTCCTTGAAATGGGAAAGATTTTTTCAAACTACCGTATTTTCCGCACTATAAGGCGCACCTAAAAGCCTTCAATTTTTTCAAAAGCTGACCATGCGCCTTATAATCCGGTGCGCCTTATATATGGATCAATAATGAGCCGCAACAGTCTCGCAACTACGGTAAGCAGCCGCCGACTCCATTTTCCCCCGTTGAAGAAGTAGTGCGCGGTGCATGCTGGGATATATAAGTCACGTGGTTCCAAGGAATGAAAGGGTTTTTAAAGAAAAGGAATATTACAAGTCTTGTTCGCACGGCGGTCAAACAACTTGTTTATTCATTATTCACAGGCTCTCGTATTACTTGGGGAGGCAATGTTGATAAGGACTTCTCCGTAATCTGAGCCCAGAGTGTCTCTCGGCTGGACATTACGTATATAACGGCGCTTCATTTCCATTTGTGTATTTCAGTAAAGACCCTGAAATGGCTCCTATTAAGAGACACGCTTACAACGCCTTACAATTCCCTTTAGCGCAACACCGTCTAATGGATGCATAACGTAACCCCAGCCTCTACTGTAGCGCCTTATAATGCGGTGCGCCTTGTATATGGAAAAAGTTTTAAAATACGTCATTCATTGAAGGTGCGCCTTATAATGCGGTGCGCCTTATAGTGCGGAAAATACGGTATACCCATAACCAATAGAGGTAAAAGATAATTCTTGAAGACAAATTTTGACGTTTGAATAAAGCAATTAAAATTCAAAGTTTATCTTAAAAAGAGAAAAAAAAGGTAACTATAAAGTTCATGATAATTCTGCTCACAAGTTCAATGAGTCTCAGGCCCCATCAGTCTCAGTACATCCTAATAGGTTAGGTTACAGTGGCCGTCCCGAGAGAGAACACACATAGGCCGCAAGCCGGCTCCTTGTGATACCACAAAGAAGAATTTGGGGCTATTCTCCACCGTCCCTGGTCCACTCGAAACATCTCGAGAGAACAATAAATCTAGACAGATCCCTGATACCAGTGGATGCTAAGTTCTCAAGATTGTCAAAGAAATATTCTTCTAATGCTTGTTTCCTTCTTTGAGCCAAACCAGGGCATTGACAGAGAAAGTGAGGAACTGTCTCTTCCTCTTCCTAGTTCTGGCATGACCTGTAAAAATCCCTCGCCTCCATTCCTAATCTGGTGGCGTGTTTTCCTACGAGCCAGTGCCCCGTGGAAACAGTCATCACATTGGCTACATTCTTCTATTATTAGAGAGAAGATCCTTAGTTCTTCTGGAGATACAGGAAGGCCACAGCTGCTTTGAAATAAGACACGTGTCCTCCTCGGACCATCTTTGTTTGACGCGTTCATCTGCTCTTTGTCTGATTCAAAGCTTACTACATCCTAATAACAACCACTTGTCTTATTGTTCTAGATCAATGTTTTAAAATTTGTAACAATTGACTAAATGTTAATAGCTACAACAAAACGAAATCGTCAAATTGAGCATCTATGAGTTGATAATGCTTTACCAGAATGTATATTCTCTTCAAAACGGCAATTAAATATAAATAAAGCAAAAAATCAATAGTTTGATATTATATTTACATAAAAATCGTTTAGTATTTAAAAAAAAAACAAAAAAAATATTAACAATTATCTTCCACTTAATTATTTGTTATTTATCTGTCATAAAATATTAAATTTCCTTTGTATTATTTTCAGAGTTACTTTAGTAAACTTGAATAGAGTGAAAAGAAAGTTATTTCTTGGAAAATGGGGGTTAATTTAACTGAAAAAGTGCTTTGAAGGCATTGATAAAAATGGTAATTAATTGAAAAATAATACTTTTATTAAGATTTGTATTAAATATATAAAACCAATACACAGAAGTAAAATGGTTAAAAACATAAGCATTATGATGTTTTATGGTAAACGAATATTACTGAAAAAGTAAGTTTTATTTGAAAGTACGTGTACATGATGACATCAATAAAGTGAATATTAAAGTCTACAAAGTTGTAGAGGAGAGGATGGTAATTAATTTGAAACAGTTTTTGATAATGTCATGCAAGTATGAAGCCTAAGGGATACTGGGGGGGAGGGGTTGGTGTTTTGTCTATGATGAGGTTATGAAAATAAGGAGGGGGAGGTTGCGGCCGGCGGGGCAGGACCGAGTCGCTGTCAGGTGTCGAATGTCAGGGTCGTTATCTAGTGCTTATCAGCGCCTACCCGGCCGGCATGCTTTTTACCTCCGAACACCCACAAATTAGTTTTTTTTTTTTTGATATGTGCCTTTCTATATAACTATGATATGTTTTTCACCGTTAATTGTCGTCTGAGCTGCTTCATCAGCCAACCTAATCCTAAAATAATTTTTTTTTTTTTTTTTTTTTGTAAACTAACGACATTAACTTTTCATCAAAAAGGTCAATAACTCGAGAAAAAGATTTAAGGGTTGTTATTTTGTTTTTTGAGATGCTTTTTTTTTTAGCATCTTGATCAAGTTAAATCTCATTAGTACTTGTTTAATATAGAGACGACTGGGGGTTGCAATTATAACAACTAGCACAGCCCGACTTGACTGATCGTTTAAAACGACTTTATCTGTCCTTTTGAAAAAAAATGAGTTTTTTTTTTTTTTGAGTTTAAATCGCTGACGAGAGAGAAGAGAGCCCAATCTTCCACCTCCTTTAGTGACTTACTCACTAAGTAATTAGGGAACACAGAAAGCCGAGGAAGCAAGAATAGTCTTCAATAGATTTATAAAGATTACAATTACTACTGTCAAACATTATAATAAATAGACACTAAAACTACTCCAGACAAGAAGCTTGATAATCTAAGAAATGAGTGTAAAATGACTTGGCATATTGTGTAGCAGCCCACACGTCAAAACAACGGCTAATTTTACATCTACAGATAAGACATTTAATCTGATATGTTGGTTAAGGTTTGGATATGCAATGTGATATGTGTTGGTTTTTTTTTTTTTTTTTTTTTTGATATGTACAGGAGAGAGTGAGAGGGTTCTAGTCGAGAAAGCCAGTGTTGACTAGCTTCTCAAGGAAGAACTTGACATCGCCTAGCTCAGAGTCCTTGATGCCCAGGCTCTTCAGCATGCCTAAGTCGCCGTTCTCCACTGCCATGAACACGCTGCGAAGGTGCTCTAGATCGCTCCGCATCAGATGCAAAGCAGCTCCAAAGTCCTCGATGGTTTGTGACTCTGAAACAAAATGCGTAAGTTTTTTTAAATTTCATATAGACACAACTACTGCAAGTGCGTTAATAAAAATAAACAATAGACTTATAATTATTGTAAAGTCAAGGTTATGACACATTTAGAATAATTAAATACATACATATTGTTGGTGCCTCAGAGGTTAGTAAAAAAGATGTTATTATTAACCGTCATACCTCGTCTATCGCTGGTGAAGTCGCCCGACCGGTTTCGCAATGGCTGCATCATCAATGGGACTAAACTTACTTTGCAAAATCACGGATATAAATACCTATTTTGACCTAATGGTGCCAATACATGCCTAAATTTCCTATCTAATAGTTTTATTTTATTTTTTTAATCTGTGTTTTGTCTTTTACAATGTAAGTCGTCTTTGTCCTGTCCATCCTGTTTTTTATGGACGACTTTGTCGTCTTTTCATGTTTTTTATTGGTTTAAATATTATGTCTATCTGGTGCTTGATTTGTTAGTTTATTAGGTTATCAGTATTCTATATTTATATCCGTGATTTTGGAAGGTAATGTTAGTACCACTGATGATGCAGCCATTGCGAAACCGGTCGGGTGACTTCACCAACGATAGACGAGATATGACGGCTGATAATGACATCTTATCACAATAATTACCAAACGAAAGTAACAAACTTTTGAAAGTGCTATACTTTTTATAAAAATTGTGCAATATGGTTTAAATTAAGTAAAGAAAAGATCATTTTATAATCTAAATGTTCAAAGATGGGTTTCTTGAGGATTTTTGGTCTAAAGAAATTACGCTGACGTTTCGCCAAAAATTGTTTGGCATTTTCAAGGCTTGTTTTTGAGGAAAAAATTATTTATGGTCCATCCTCTATCTACCAGACAGATGATCAGCTGATCTCATATGATGCTGGTGGATAGAGGCATGGGTAAATAGTTTCTTCCTCAAAAACAAACCTTGAAAATGCCAAATAATTTTTGGCGAAACGTCGGCATATGTAATTTCTTTAGACTACAAATCCTTAGGAAACCCCTCTTGGACTTTAAGAGTCAGTGGTCGAGAAGATATATCAATATAACATAAATGACAAAATATAATGTAATATAATAAATATAATGTAATATACCAACTTTTTCCGAAAATAAGACACTGTCTTTCTTTCTTTTTAAAAGTACTTTAATAAGTAATAGGTAATAATCATGTTCACAAGATTGAAATACACAGACGTTGCCTGCACCGTCACTCTATGTAGACTGCTGCATTATACTGTATTTTGAAGATAAACTCTGCTTTATAAATTCCAGGAATTAATTTTAACAACTGCCTGTGCACTGCTTGAAATGAACTGTAAAGCTAAACATGGAATTTTTCTAAATATTTTGTCTCAAAGAATTCTCTGAAATATCAGGGAGATACCTACTAAATTTAACAGCAGTTTTAACGAACTATATTTTTCACATTATTTTAACTAGGGCTTATTTTCGTGGGAGCGCTTATATTCCAAAAAGTTATTTTCGGGGGATGTCTTAATTTCGGAAAAAGACGGTAAAAAATATAATATAAATATTGTATATATAATATACATCTAAAACAAGAATATTACTGAGAAAACCGCTTGTTTTTATGTAATTGAAATAGCAATAAAATTGCATTGAATAAAAGTTTACGTGCTGTTACTTTTTCGGCAGAAAACAGGCGGGAGTAATTTTCCACTAAAGCAGTCACATTACTAAATTACTAGTAAAGGTGTTTATGTTATTCATATTGTATGCGGTGAATAGAGTTTCATTACAAGACTAAGATCTTTCAACCGTAACAAGCGGTCTTCGTCAGTGTCAAAAACCCAACGAAAACCCAACGGTTGGGTTTTTGACTGACGAAGACCGCTTGTTACGGTTGAAAGATCTTAGTCTTGTTTTCCCATTTCATATTGTGCTTTGATCATTGATTGTTATTATACGTGGTTATGTGAAATCTTTTTATGTGTATATGTAGATATAAACATTATTCGGTTTCATGATTCACAAGAAATATAGAATAATAATCCATACCCACAAAAAAAAAATTAGAAAAATGTTTTTACTAAATTTTTTTACGGAACCCCAGACAGTCCGTTAAGGAACCCCTTCTTAGGAAAAATAGAAGAATGATGTTATATACATTTTCCTTTCAAGAATAGCGTATAATATTTTCTAGCTTTACTGAATGAGCTTTCATTAAGCTGAAATTACTATAAAATGTTGAAAAAAGGAGATTACAGAAGTAACTTGATAAAACTTACTCTAAGAATTCCAGCATAAATAATCCTTAAGAAAGAAAATTATAACTGGAAAGACTGAATATTATTTTAAAAAAATATAAAGCGGATCTTATTTAAATAGAACTAATTTCCATCTTACTATTAATTAAATATTATAATAAAGGATAAATAAATTGCTCAAAGGGAAAGGTAATTATTATGAAATTCTAAAAAAAAAATTAAAAGTTGTTTAATTAACAGAGAACTGTGCAACATTGATTGTCTGCCAACTCTCATTATAAGAAACTGCTAAATAATAATTGAAATATTCAAGTTAGTTTTGTCTTTCATTATTCAAATTTTAATGAAGGTAGAAGTACAGTAATTTTTAACTTGAATGAAGACAAAAGAAATAACGTTTTTATTTGGAATCCTTTACAAAGCCTTCGGAAAGTTATTTGTTGATATGTGTGTAATTGAACACACTTCCAGAGATAATGATAAATGCAGCAGACATTTGAGAGAAGAAGGAATCCAGTCATAACATCTCTCGGCATGGATAATACTTTATAACATAATAAAAATATCAGAAACACAACTAAATGAAGCAAATTTAAATTAAGAAAAAAAAAATAGAAAATAAAATGAGCAGAAAAATTTCTGAAAATTATACCAGGACAACTATTAGTAGTCTCTTAGCCACAAGGACCAGGTATCTGTCAAAAAATAATGATATTTGTAATCACCGTGACGTGAAATATCAAACCGTGACGTGAAATATCAAACCGTGACGTGAAATATCAATCGTCATATTTTATTTTATAACATTAATTTCATATGAAATTGCATGTAGACTTGGTCAGTTGTTTTAAGAATTATAAAGTGCAGTAGTATCACAGTCCTTATTAAAACATCAGGACCATTGAATCTGGAAACATATGAATTAGCAGCAGCAGCAACATGACTAGTCATTGGTTAGGGTTACATCCAGCAGTCCCGAGCTCTTAAACTGCGCTGCTCTTGAAGATGGGAACCATATGGACCCGAAACCGGTCGAACTCTACAAAAACTTTACGAGGTATGAAGACAGACATCATTACTGATAATTCTAATATTACTAACCTCAGTGGAACTAACTCAATAACTATATTAAACTTATTTTTAAGGTTGACATTGTTTGTGAACTATTTCAATGGCCAATAATCAACATGCGTTCCTGAAACAACAACCATAGCATTAAAAGAGGCCAAAAAAGCAAAATTTCAAACTTACCAGCACTCAGTTTCATTAGGATTCCGATACTGTTCGGATTTCACCACATCGTTATGGGAATAAATATGTTCTGTACAATTAATAACGTACATAACATTAATACATGTTGTATTTAGTTTGATGAAAATCATTAAATTAATGATTCTGTGGTAAAATTTCAACACAAACTTCATTTGTGTGGAGACTTTTGTTTGTTTATCCATTTTACCTCAGAATGAGAAAATACTACACAATTACGGATTGCACAATGATTTAAATTAATGACGTAATATTAAACATAAAATACATTTAGAAGCTATATTGATTTGGAAAATAAAAAAAAAAGTAAGAAAGAAGAAAATAATTGGTAATTATTCAGCAGAGAGATTTGAATTAACGGGACATGAATTAAAGAGTTTTGTAGGTTTATGAAGAAAAAAAATGTAGGCGCAAAAAGTGGTGCTGACCAATTATGGGCAGGGCCTTCATTAGACAGAAATAGAGCAATTTTCATTTTTTTTCTAACTTAATCTGGCCTGTTTCAGTGAGTCACATCCATTTTATGTGACGCAATCTCTTTCGAAGTGACTCTGTTAGAGAAATGATTGTGGACCCTATTTTTATTTAACTTGAATCATTAAAATCTTTTAAAAAATACTTAGAAGGTAAGTTTTTTTGTACAGGATATTTCTTTTAGACATTAAATACATTCTGCAATCAAAAAGTTTAAAAAAAACAATAAATTGCATATAGGTATTAAATATATATCGTTATTCCCAGTTTACAGTTCCAAATATCATAAATGGTGGAGGTAAAACGTCTTTAAATGGTGACATATTATAATATTTAACGTTATTTCAAGTGTGCTGTCTCAAATATCATAAATTGTGGAGGTAAAACACGTGTTTGAATGGTGACATATTATAATATTATCATTATTTCAAGTGTACTGTCTCAAATATCATAAATGATGTATGCAAAAAATGTGTTCAACCATATCATATATTTGAAAGATATATATATCTTTGATATATAGCCGCCAATATAATAAATAGTGGATGTGTAAGATGGTTTTAAAAGATGTCATGTTTCAAATATGTATAGAAACTTCAAGTGAATTGTCTCAAATAACGTGAATAGTGTAGGTATTAAAGTGTTTAAAAGATGTCACATGTTATATATGTATACCAATTTCAAGTCTACTGTATCAATTACCGTAAATAGTCATATTATAATACATTTTAAAATGTTTACATAATAGATATATATCAAACGATTAGAATAAAAGAACACGTAGAATCAACACACAACTCAATATTTCGACCTCATCGTCATCAGAAGAAGGAGAAGAAGAAGATGAGTTCTGCTTGACTGGCAAACAGCAACTCCTATTCTTTTATTCTAATCGTTTGATATTTTGTTCTAACGGACTGTTTTATGTTTGAATAAGAAGTATATATTGTTATTTCATGTGTACTTTTCCATTTTTATTTTACTTGGAAATATTAAAATCTTTTAAATTAAAGTTAGAAACAAAAAAAGATTTTATTTTCTTAATGGATTAACAATATATTAAGTTGAATGTATTTATAGTTTGTCAGGTTCAATTTGACAGTTGTATATTTAGATACTCGTAATTCAATTATATCGGGCTGGTGTTATTTTACTTGTGTATACTTTGAAGTTATCATTTGATTCTGATGATTTTTGGATAAGTTTACCTGAAAGGGTGATGGCAACCCTATCGACTCCCCCTAGGGGAGCGAGTGCGTCTCTTGCCTTGCTGCCAAACAGCTTTTCCAAGTAGTTGGGACCGTGACTCGCCAGAAGTGATTGCAGGAAACTGGCAGTTTCCTCTACCGGTGGTCTCTTGGCTGAAACAAGGCAAATGAATTGAAAATATTTAATCCCATTTAATCAAAAACTTTATAAATAAGTCACAAAGTAAATAAAAATAAATGTTTAATATAAGTAGCTGAATATTACTTTATATTACTAAATGAATATTCATTTACGGGTGCAATATGAAAAAAATTGTATACATTAAAATGAAATTATAACTATTATTTCTTATTTCTCATTGTTTAAAAAAAAAAAAAATAAAATGCGATTCAAATCAATAGCGCTGTCAATTTATATAAACTGAGAAGTCATTTATTAACAAAGAAAAAAAGAGAAAACTCATAAATGTAATTGGTTTTGAATAAGACAGCAGATTATTGTTTTATACAATTGCTACTTGAAATACTGAGACATTTGTTTGCTTTCATATTGAAACAAGACGTAATTGTTAAATTGTAGTGCAGATAGTTTTTCTAGCATAGTTTAAGAGAACTTTTGGTCTCTCTTGTAATACATAGTTGGTTGCAGTTTTGAACTAGTTTTATGTCGCATTTTGCCAGACCAGCAAATCGAATATTGTGTGCCTTCTAGGTTAGCTCAGTGGGAACGTGCTCGCCTCTGGACTGGTAGTTCTGGGGTTCAATACCCACTCTGACCCTCCATTATTCATATGGGAGAATAATAAATCTGAGTATGTCGTCCTTTCGAGAGGATTTTTTAAACCATCAGCCCCGAGCCTGTATGATGTCAGGTACTCGTTAAATATCCCTACTCTAAATACACTTGAGTTAGGCAAAATTTAGGGCTGAAAATGTAGAATCAATCTTCATTGTGTGGTATCATAAAAGGGCCATTGCTCGGCCTACGAGTGTTCCCTTGTGGGACTGCTACTGCAACCTAACCTAACCTACCTCATGTTAACGTAACATCTATTTCTTCATAGATAATGTCCTTTGATATTATTTTTCATCACTACTCTTTATATATACTTCAAAATGTGTTGTATGGAATATTTTGTACACAATATCTGTATTAGAAGTTAAATGGAAGTTATTTTACATCTTTTTGATTCACTAATATCAAACAAAGTGTTTGTTCATATAAATGTTTAGTTTAAAAGTTGGAATTTATAAAGGTAATAAACAACATAATTTTATTTCAATACTTATAAAATCGATTCCATTATGAAATTAACAATACATAATTAAATTTATTAATTTCATTGTTTAATATTATTCTATTAAACAATAACTGTGTTCTGGTTGCAACTACTCACTAATTAGAGATTCCACTTCCAACAATTTGTATCATTCTGAAAAGGCCTGTCTGCAAATGTATATCTTTATATGAATGCTTAAACCACAATAGAAATAAATGGTATCAGGCCTTTAAATGTATGTCATCACAGAGCAAACAAAGTAAAAACTGACAAGCTAACATAAAATTAATGGAGAAGGAAGGTGAAGAAATGTTATATCATTATGTATTACATTTATTATGCATAGTGCCTAACAGATTGTCTTACTCGACTTTATTTAGAGTATAAATCTTGAAATTAGGAGTTTTTCAACTACTTGCTCTGTGATGATAAACAAATTCTTGAAATGGATGTAAAATAATATAAGATAAATCTTAATTCTAACGTAGTGTAATCAGTTATTATGTGGTATTTACTCATTGTAGGGTAAAAAGCTAAAGAAGTGGTACAAGTTTTATATGTGGAAACCATTTCTTTAGCTTTTTACCCTAGAATTATAAATCTTACTTTATTTTAGGTGTGTTAGTGTAGGTTATTTTAAGTTGTATAGTTGTTAGTTGTATATAACTAAGCTTTATATACAACTATTTTGTTTGTTACTAGAAAAAAAATACTATGTTATTATAATGAATAACATTTTTTAAGAATGATAGTTTTAATTTTTTGTTCAATATTTAATATAAAACTCGAAGGTTACCTTCCTCTCTCTTTCACATTTCCTCTTTTATTCCCACTCTCTCTTTCTTCTTATCATACACTTCTATCTCTCTAAACTTATGATAAGGTTCCTGCTCAATATGACACTCTATATCTCAATATCCTTTCACATTTCCCTCTTAACCTATATAAGAATATCAATGTGTCAATTGTAATAGGTTTTTGTTTTGTTTTCCTAATTTCAGTGACCTGTAAATTCTAAATCATGGATTTATTATTCACTTGTTGCCTTATACAAAATTAAATATATGGATTTCATGTTTATGATATTAAATATATTTAAATTATATAACGGTTTGTCACTTGAACTCATAATATATGTGTTTCTATACCACATAAAATAGAATTATGATCATATAGAGAATCTCTTATAATTATCAAAGCAATTCTTCACAAGTGTATGTTAAATGATAAGATATTTTAATACTTCTTAAGAATGTGAAACTAAATTTCAATAATTGTAATTTTTTAAAACCAAAATCGTTTAAAATAAACCGGTTGATTACACTTTCTTTTTGTTGATTAAAATATGATACATCATATCAGATATACGTCAGTATAAATTCGTGAACAAAGATCTCATATTACATAATGATTCTATTTCCATTATTACAATTGTTAAAATATTCTTAGAATAAAGGTCCAATGTATAAATTACGTGAACAAAGATCTCATATTACATAATGATCCTTTTCCATTATTACAATTGTTAAAATATTCTTAGAATAAAGGTCCAATGTATAAATTACGTGAACAAAGATCTCATATTACGTAATGATCCTTTTCCATTATTACAATTGTTAAAATATTCTTAGAATAAAGGCCTAATGTTAGATTTTTTGAAAATGTAATTTTTAAAAATGAACCGTTTTTTTTTATGAGTTTGCAGCCAGTCATTCAATTGTAATAGTAAAAATATAACATTTTCAATTCCTAGGATTATTATAAAATATGCCATCTTTGTTCGCGTAATTTATACTTATTTAAATATGATATGATGTATCATATTTTTATAAAAAAAAATATGTAATCAACTTTTTAAAACCCACCGGTTGAAGACCCTTGATATATAGAGTACTTGATTCATGCAATCTCAGAAGAGTAAAAAGACCATAAACATGCCCATTACTATGATAATATATGATCCTCTTTAACTGAATTACTCATAAACATTATAAAAATTCGATTTACAACTACAATGTAACTGATAAATTCATTTATTATCATATCGAGTAGATTGAGCTAAACTTAAGTTACAACTTTTACTTAATTATTCTATTAGCGTCTATTACAACATATTGTAATTATCCTTTAATAGTTCTACAGTAACAATCAATTCCAAAGTCAAATTAACCAATGATGAGAAAAACTTCTCATTGAAAACCTAGTTCAAACAGTCAATTAAAACTAGCTGCACTGGATAAAAAGAGATTGAATCTTATAATTATATATTGATAAAAAATGACATTTTTTTTTTTAAATAAAATTAAAACAGTTTTGTAAGGATTGTATGTCACTGCCTTTATGAATATCAAGACCGTTTCTTTATTTACTTTTCCAATAGATCAAATACGAAAAAGGTTTGCAACATAAAATATAAACAAACAGCCATTCTAATTTAAGGTTAATATTTATTAATTATAATATTGCTTGCTGGTAGTAAAAGTCATCTTTTTTTCTGTTTCTAAATTAACTATCATGGATGAATGAGTTTAAATTATTAACCAAGTTTTAAAGGAACAGGTTATTATTTAATATGGAATAAAAACAGTTGTTTACAATAGCTTTTTAACATATGTTTTGTTATTGATGTGAATTACTCTAGTGACTTATAAATGTAATGTATGTTTTATAACTTTTTTTCACGTCACTGGATTATTTCTTGCCTCCATGTGCAAATATATATATTTCTTTCATCATTGTCACTGGTAATGTTTCAATTACGTTGTTGTGACTATGTAAACTAAAAAAAAAAAAATATCCCAACTATTAAAAATAATAGCAATATATATGTATTGTAAAAAATAGTTTTAACATTAGAAATGTTACTAATTTCTTTTTTTCCTCATATGAAAATGTTAAAGAGATTATTTTTGAAGTCTTAACTTCCACAACAGGATTGGATGACTGAGTAATAATTTGCATTCTAGCAAATGCGAGCTTGTTTTGACCCCTTAATCATTAAACTCTAATCCCTACTGGGCCACCGCTAACCTCCTCCTTTGGTTTCCCTATTATTATGGTGAAATCTAACTAGCATTTAGTCTAGAATCAATATTTAACACCTTGTTTGGCTAATACCTCTGGCTAACTTTAGGCCTGTTGCTAAATATTTTAGTACTTTATCTCAATATTTCAGTAAAGCAACCTCTCAAATTATTTCAAGATTCTTATAATATATGTTAATTCAATAGAATACGTTTTATTTTTAGCACTTTATCTCAATATTTCAGTAAAGCAACTTCACAAATTATTTCAAGATTCTAATAATATATGTTAATTCTATAGAATACGTTTATTTTTAGCAGTTTATCTCAATATTTCAGTAAAGCAACTTCACAAATTATTTCAAGATTCTAATAATATATGTTAATTCTATAGAATGCGTTTTATTTTTAGCTCTTTAACTTAATATTTTTGTAAAGCAACCTCACAAATTATTTCAAGATTCTAATAATATATGTTAATTCTATAGATTGCATTTTATTTTTAGCACTTTATCTTAATATTTTAGTAAACCAACTTCACAAATTATTTCAAGATTCTAATAATATATGTTAATTCTATAGAATGCGTTTTATTTTTAGCTCTTTAACTTAATATTTTTGTAAAGCAACCTCACAAATTATTTCAAGATTCTAATAATATATGTTAATTCTATAGATTGCATTTTATTTTTAGCACTTTATCTTAATATTTTAGTAAACCAACTTCACAAATTATTTCAAGATTCTAATAATATATGTTAATTCTATAGAATGCGTTTTATTTTTAGCTCTTTGACTTAATATTTTTGTAAAGCAACCTCACAAATTATTTCAAGATTCTAATAATATATGTTAATTCTATAGAATGCATTTTATTTTTAGCACTTTGTCTTAGTATTTCAGTAAAGCAACCTCACAAATTATTTTAAAATTCTAATAATATATGTTAATTCTATAGGATAGGTTTTATTTTTAGCTCTTTATCTTAATATTTTAGTAAAGCAAACTTGCAAATTATTTCAAGATTCTAATAATATATGTTAATTTTATAGAGAGCGTTTTTTTGTATAATTTGATAAATTATATTAACAAATGACTGAATTATTAGATTAAAAATGATTGGTCAGGCATCATTAAAAGTTCTTTTAATGATAAAAGAACTAGACTCTCACTAGACAAATTGAGGAATTGTGAGGGATTATGGTAGTCTTTTATAAGAGTCGTCCCGGTTTGGAGTTGATGTAGGTAACCGGGAGGAGACAAGTTAACAAAACGAAGGACTGGTGCAGTCTGACCCAGAGCCTTCGGGATTTCTTGACAAGGGATGGGGCAAACTAACTAGGCGATGGCATATTTCCTCGAGGAATCAATATCAAAGGCGGTCTTGATCATCAACCTTCTTAAAAAAAAAAAAAAATATCGTAAATACAAGAAAAATATAAGAAGTTTTAATTATGAGGTAAAATGGATAAGCAAACAAAAGTCTCCACACAAATGAAGTTTTATTCAACAATAACAACGTATTTTGAACACTTTGTGTTCATCATCAGTTGTTTTCGCTGGACCAAACCATTCAGCACCACATCCTTGGTGTCTTCCTGTTGATGAACACAAAGTGTTCGAAACGCGTTGTTGTTGTTGTTGTTGAATAAAACTTCATTTGTGTGGAGATTTTTGTTTGTTTATCCATTTTACCTCAGAATGAGTAAATATCACACAATTACGGATTGCATAACTAATGCTTTAAGAAGTTTTTAAGGTATGTAAAGGGGGCCAGGTTAGCTGGGTGGTTAACGATCTTGCCTCTGGGCTGGTAGTCCGGGGTTCGATCCCCACCTGACCCTCAATTTATTCACTCGAGAGGTGAATCGTCTTCAGAAAGGACGATAAGCCGTCGGTCCCGAGCTTGTACGATGCCAGTTACTCGTTAAAGATCCCAACTCGAAATGCACTTGAGTTAGGCAAAATTTAGGATTCCCAATGAGGAATCTGTAGAATCACCGATCAAACAATAAGGCGGGTAAACGGCTGACGTCATCACCCGCTGGAGAATCGATTAAACAATAAAATAAAAGTCATGATAGGACTTTACGATAAAGTTTTTCTATCTGTCTAATATCAATCCTCCACTTATCAATCCAATGTGTACTACCTTCAGGATTGAAAAACTAATAAACATCTCCCAGTTAGGCATTTATATGAAAATTAATTATTTTCGTTTTATTTTACAAAATAAAAAGATCTCGATGAGATTAAATATAAAAAAAAAAAATTATTAGTTGACCTATATGTTTGTCAGATAAAATGTCCATAGGATATTTTACAAGGTATGTCAAAGTGACAGAAATGATCAATTGAATTGAAAGCTTTTTTTTGATTTCAATTAAAATGCTATAGTCTGATGGGTTTGACGGGTCATAAATTAATAATGTAAACAATTTGATTTGCATATGAGTTTGCATTTCTATGTGTTATTTGCATTCGAAAAAAAAAGAATCCCTCCAACCTGGGTTCTATATGCAGGAACTGTCTCTCTGCTTTTCACAAGCTAATTTCAATAAAAGGGCTCTATTCTGATGTATTGACAATCCATAAGTTAATAATGAAAATAGTGTAAATAAATTCATTTTATAATGCGAGTATATAGAAACAAGGGAATGGGTCAAATTTAGTTTAAAGAACCCATTCCAACGGGACTTCCATTTAGAAGGAATACCAAAACTATAAAGGAAGAATTTAATTAATTCAAGCTTACAGAAGAGGTAGTTAAGACGACAAAGTCTAGTAAGATATTCTTGATA
Organism: Hermatobates lingyangjiaoensis; assembly: GCA_026182355.1. Classification (NCBI taxonomy): domain Eukaryota; kingdom Metazoa; phylum Arthropoda; class Insecta; order Hemiptera; family Hermatobatidae; genus Hermatobates; species Hermatobates lingyangjiaoensis. The sequence goes on along the minus strand of JAPFBL010000320.1, from coordinate 513,535 downwards.
TCTTTTTAAATCCTTCCTTTTGAAGATTTAATACTTTTGTTGACAGATTTATGTTTTATTTGGGATGGGACAAAATTAAAATTTGACCTGGTTGTTTCTACCCATATTCTATCTGCTTTCTACTTTATCTCTTTATCTTTATAAAGGAAAGAAGCATTAGGAGAGTACTTCTTTTGACAATCTTGAGAACTTAGCATCCACTGGTATTAGGGATCTGTCTAGATTTATTGTTCTCTCGAGATGGTTTCCCAATTCTTTGTGTTATCACAAGGGGTCGGCTTGCGGTCTATGTGTGTTCTCTCGAGATGATTCGAGTGGACCAGGGACGGAGGAGAATAGTCCCAAATCTTCTTTGTGGTATCACAAGGGGTCGGCTTGCGGCCTCTATGTGTGTTCTCTCGAGATGGTTCGAGTGGACCAGGGACGGAGGAGAATAGCCCAAATCTTCTTTGTGGTATCACAAGGGGTCGTCTTGCGGCCTCTATGTGTGTTCTCTCGAGATGGTTCGAGTGGACCAGGGACGGAGGAGAATAGCCCCAAATATTCTTTGTGGTATCACAAGGGGTCGGCTTGCGGCCTCTATGTGTGTTCTCTCGAGATGGTTCGAGTGGACCAGGGACGGAGGAGAATAGCTCCAAATCTTCTTTGTGGTATCACAAGGGGTCGGCTTGCGGCCTCTAACCCTTCTCTCGAGATGGTTCGAGTGGACCAAGGACGGGAACATTCAACAGTGTATGTTGTCACCATCAACTTAATTATATTGATACACTAATTACGAACTAACTGATATGGGACTCACAGGCTGATATCGATATCTGCTATCATTAGTCAAGAATGGTCATAATCGATACTTGGAACCTATATTTTTTCAAATTTTATAATTCATTCATAACACTCAAATTTTGAATATTAAACCTTACCTTTTATTTGGCTTTGTCTATACATGCATAATATATCAATGATCAAACAACAATATGAAATGAGAAAACAAGACTAAGATCTTTCAACCGTAACAAGCGGTCTTCGTGAGAGACATAAACCCAACTGAAACACTAGATGCAGAAAACATCTGGTGAGGGGTTGAGAAGAGTGGTATTTTCAAAGGGTGAAAGTGCAGGGAAAGGACAAATATCCAGAAAGGGATGTTTGGGGAAACAAAGGAGTACAATAAGAATGAATAAAAAAACTATCCGCTAGCTGTCACTCTACTCTTTCCTACTGTACTCTTTTGTTTCCTCAAACATCCCTTTCTGGATATTTGTCCTTTCCTGCACTTTCACCCTTTGAAAATACCACTCTTCTCAACCCCTCACCAGATGTTTTCTGCATTTAGTGATTCAGTTGGGTTTTTGACTCTGACGAAGACCGCTTGTTACGGTTGAAAGATCATTAGTCTTGTTTTCCCATTTCATATTGTGATTTGATCATTGATTGTTATTTCACGTGTTTATGTGAAATCATTTTAAGCATAATATTACAACTTCTGAGTACACCAACTCCTCAAAGCTAACAACATCTTTATAAAATAAATGCCATGCTTAAGCAAACAACTTAAAATAAATTATAAACATTTCCTTAAGTTTTATAAGAATATAAGAGAAATTTATATTTTATTTTACATAAAACTATTTTATTAATTTTTTTTTAATTTTATTTTACAAGGATGTACCAGGACCAAAATAAATTAGTTTAGTGTTGACCTTTTATTGAAGGAAAAAAAACCCACGAAGATATCGGACAGAGTGCCAAATTCTGGCACTCAAAGAAATCCCAAACGATAATCTGCCGATCGACGATAATGATATATACGAGGTGTGTAAATAAAGTAGTGAGACTGATTTTTTTTAAATTTTCTATTCAAATATAATTACAATGTGATATTGTCACCTTCAAAATAGTTCCCTTCGGAAGCCACACAGCGCTGGAGACGGTCCTTCCAATCATTGTAGCATTGCTGGAACTCGGATTCTGGAATGGCCTTCAGCTGGTCGGTTACAGCAGTTTGTATGTTTTGTAGTGTCCCGAAATGAGTTCCCTTGAGGTGATTTTTCAATCTCGGGAAGAGGAAAAAGTCACAAGGACTCAAGTCTGGTGAATAAGGAGGCTGAGGAGCAACAGGAATGTTTTTACTGGCCAAAAACTCGTTTATTGAGATGGCAGTGTGACAGGGCGCGTTGTCGTGATGCAACACCCACTTGTCGTGGTCGTCTTCAATCGACTCTCTTCCTTCTGAAAATTCCTTAAACCACCGAAAAACCTGTGCCCTTGATAAAACACGTTCTCCATAGGCCTCCTGAAGTTTTTCAAAAGTTTCGGTTGCATTATGTCAAAGTCTGAAGCAAAATTTGATTGCACACCGCTGCTCAACTTTGAGGTCACTCATTTTTAAAACGCTCAAGAAAAAACCATTTCACGAAAACCAACGCTACGGACAAACAAATGACTGTGGCGAGTTCAGATTCATACTGGAGGCGCATCACACGTGCACCTGATGCTACTCAAGGCCACGCGTCTCCAGCGTTGCCAGATCGAAAGCGACGTTGTCAGTCTCACTACTTTATTTACACACCTCGTACATCTCAACACTGAAGCAATAGTTGAGAACAGGCTGCAACTACTATATTCAGCCTGAAAATTCAGCGTGGACAAACCCTGAGATTTTAACGATTTCAAACGTGTAACATTTCTAGCTGTAATAGTTCTCTAATTCAAGTAATGTATATGTAATTTAGCTCTTTTTTTTGAGGTTTGATCTTTTGACCTAACTTTTGTTCTTTTTGACCTATTATAATTAACTACATCTAGGTTGTTACACAAATGTTGAAAATTGTTTAACAAATACTTGGTAAATAAATCAACCTAAATGACTGGTAAATGTTTTTTTTTTTTTTTTATCAATTAAAAGAGAGAAAGAGGGGGTCGAGTAGGTTTGGGAATTTTAGTCATAAAACAGAATTAAGGAAAATTGCCATTTAATTTTGCCCGCCTTACTCATAATGAACTAACTCTTAACTCGTACTTTCCCACTAGAAATGATTTAATTTTGAAGATTTTCCCTAAAATACAAATTTAGAGCCTTCAAACGAACAAATCAGTGTTTTGAACCCCCCCCCCCTCCCCTCCTCCCCACCCACCTCTCATAAAGAACAACATGAAATCATATTTCTTATAGCAACAATATTGAGTCAAATAATAACAGCTATGCATGTACAAGTAGAATGATTTCCTGGATGAATAACGACAAAGAAAAAAACATGTTTTTAGACCATGTTTCAATTTGGAGTTTACTAAAAAAAAAATATTATTGACATAACAATAAATGAAAAGAATTTTAACTTGTTTTTGTACTTAACTTTACTTATAAAAGTGAATAATTTCTTTAGGTAAACATATAATTGTATGATTGTGGTGTAAATGTAGCGTGGAAGTAAACGTCTGACCAAAATATTTGGTAATATCGAGATAATTACCTATCATGAATCCTTGTGCATGCAACTTAACCATGCACGGCTCATTTTAAATCATAATTAACCCAAATGACAACTAAAATAGAGCTTTTATATTTACCAGATATAAAACCTGAAAGACTTTTATATCTCCATCTGATAACTAAAAATTAGCATTTTTTTCGTTTTGAGTTAGTATCGATTAATTTATCATTTTTATATTTTGTGTCTTTATATTTTTTATACTTTATAAAATTATTGATGTATTTATAACTACTATTATAAATAATATATTATCGGTAATTCATAACAATTTTGATTATTCATTATAAATACTAAATCTTTCAAGTATTTTTTTTTTAAACAAAATTAGAATGTGGGGTCAAATTTTTTTTTATTGTTTAAACCGATCCCCTAGCGGGTGATGATGTCAATCGTTCACCGGCTTTTATGTATGATTGGTGATTATGCAGATTCTATATTGGAAGTCGTAAATTTTGTTTAACTCAAATGCATTTGGAGTAGGGATCTTTAACGAGTACCTGATATCGTACGGCTTAACGTATTCTCCGAGGGACAACGTGCTGAGATTTATTCATTTCCCGTGTGAATAAATCGAGGTCTAGGTGGGGATTTGAACCCCGGACTACTAGCCCGGAGGCGAGTGCGTTAACCACTGAGCTACCCTGGCCCCCCATACTGTTCTTCTCAATATTTTTGTTCAGCGGTGGTTTATCATTCTACTGATAATAGCATACTTAAGAAACATGTACGCGTATATTATGTTGCTTTAATGAAGATGAGTTTTCTGGTGATGATATATGATATACGATGGTGATATGAGCATACGATGGTGAAGAGGTTGCCACGTAACTGACTTGTGTGAGTGATGGACTAAGACACCTAGGCATTTGACTGATTAGCATAGGGAATATCTATCTGCTTACACGTCCTATCAATCTCCTTTCCAACACTTGTCTAACACAAGTTTGCTATGAATATTTCATGTCAAATCCAATTACTAAAGCCCTTTCAACATTATTACCTAACACTTTATGGTATAACTCTCTTTAACAACTATAGTATATTTAAACTTCATATGGCAATAGCGCTGTATTTATACAGTTTACAAATACATACAAATGAAATATAATAATTTCATTTTTGTATAATTCGACCATAACGGTCGAATTATTCAAAAGTGAATCTTTTGTTATGTTTCTTTCTATATGTCACAGTTTATTTTAAGTGTAATCCGTCCTGTCAGACCGTTTTTCTTTTATCAGTAAGCATTAAACAGTTTGTACAGTCGTGTGCCAAAAAAAATTGATATTAAATATGTAATCCAAATAATTTTATGATAAAACGATACACCTATCCTAAAACTCTGTCCGAATAAATCAGATTACAAATGATGTATCTGGTGAGAGTTATTACAAGTGATAACATTTGTAACGATTGATAACATTTGTAACAATTGATGTTTTTTTAATAACAATCAAAAAATTTAATATAAGACTCAAAAATTTTTCTGGTCACTTAACGTAAGTTATGAATTTGTGTTATTTTATAGATATGTAAACATCATATATGGTAGGAGGGCAGGTTAGCTCAGTGGTTAACGTATTCGCCTCTGGACTGGTAGTCCGGGGTTCGATCCCCACCTGGCCCTCGATTTATTCACGAAAGAGGGTGAATAAATCTGAGTATGTCGTCCCTCGGAGAGATAACATAACCTTAATTCGGTTAAGACGTCGGTACCAAGCATATACGAAGTCAGGTACTCGTTAAAGATCCCCACTCGATTAATACAATTATGTTATGCAAAATTTAGGACTCCCAATGTAGAATCTGTAGAATCACCGATCAAACAAAAAACCGGTAAACGGCTGATGTTATCAAGATCAATAAAGGTGTAATAAGAAACCTAACTCTTGAGTTGTCTGTAATGTAATGGTTGTGCAAATCATCTGTAATGGTTGAATGTAAAACTCCTATTAGTTAATACTAAAACAAATAATACAAAATGACCAAATGTTTGTATTTAAAATCTTTTTATTTGCATATTATAAATAGAAACTAAACATTGCGATTTTAAATTGAATATTTATTCAAGTAAAATTCTGCATAGGCCTAATAATATTCTGCAGACTTGAGACCCCTTACAAACTTATTATCACTGAATGATAATTTCGCAGCAGGCTTTCTCTATTCATAGTTTAGTAAAAGGCAGACTTGAGGCAATGTGAACAGTTTAATTAGGCCCTTTTGCAGGTGGAACACTTAACCACCCATTATCTCCTAGCATCAACAAAGCCATATTAACGTGTTGTAAGAGCTTCTAGTCAGATATTAATAATAAACTTCAATAATTTAATGCAATGGAAAAGTTTCTTGTGCCTTTAATGTGTTTAATATGTAAACAGAGTGTTAACAATGTTTTAATAATAAAGCCGTTTGTCAACTAATAAGTAACATTAATTTTAAAATGGAAACAAAATAATTAAACAAAAATAAAGTATTGTATTTTATTTTTTGATTTTCAGCTAAATATCCATCCCTTATTCAATCTTTGGCCCAAAGTTCCTTTTTTTTTTTGTTTTTATTTAGAATAAAACGACTATGTTTAACTTGGTGGAATGTAGTATTACCTGGTTGTGGAAATAATCTACGGCATAACCAACTACTAATTTTAAATTAGAAATATACAACTGTTATTTCCATGAAATTACCATTATCTATAATCTCTGTTGAATGTTCAAACTTGTTTGTGTTGAATTTAAAAACAACTATCCTCTAGAGGTAAAATGATACAATAGATAAAATGATACAAAATGAAATATATAACATATATTTATATATCAGAAATGAAGAAACATGAGGAAACTACAATAGTTTATAAACGCATTTATATGTTTTACAAGAAGTCACAAAATTCTAAGAAGCTGTGTCATTGTATACATCATTTTTTTTTCTAATTGAAATTGAAAAACAGTCAAAATGACTTGCCTTAGGCAATCTAGTATGAATGGAATCATTTTCATGTAAATGCAGCTTAACTGTAAATTAATTGATTTCTAATATATAACATGTTTTGAAAACAGTTCTCTTTATTTACATCTTTTGTATAATTTGAATTTTCAAAAAAAAAACAAAAAAAACTTTTATGTGTGTTTTCTGTAAAAGCAACATGTAATTGGTCATGTTGAAATGCTAAAATTAATTAATTTGGAGTTTATCTGTATTTATATGAACATTGACTGCATTAAAAAGGAAGGTGTTGGATGACCCAACAGGTCACAGGTAGTCTAGTTGACAGGATAAAGCTATATAAACTATTCATCACCTGCTATACTTGTCGAATTTGTTTACTTATATTTGTTTATGAAATTAAACCACAAGGAAAAAAAAGAATACAATAGCAAAAATGCTCTGACGCCCTTCAGTTTATGTCATCAGAAAGCAAACAAAGTAAAAACTGAGAAGATAATATAAAATGTTTTATGTTTTATGTTATATGTTATATATTATATGTTATATAACATTCATACCTTTTATGTTATCTCCTTAGTTCTTACTTTGTTTCGCTCTCTGATGACATAAATTCAAAGGCTTTTGAGTATTTTTTCTAGTTTATTCTTTTTTTTTCCTTGTGGTTTAATTTCATTGATTGTATAGTGTGATTATTTATTGAGATTTTTCTGCTTACATTATTTAGATTGATTTAGACATTTATAACTGAATCAACTGAAATAGAATTGATGTTGAAAGGTTTAATGGAAAAATTTGAATTTTTTTATAACTTAATATGAGATGTAAGAAGAATAAATTTTTTTCATCTAAAAAAATCAACGCCAATCAAACATATAATTTTTATGCTTTCCATGGTATTTGTCTTATGGACTGCTCTAATCAATCTATATTTTGCAGTTTTGGAGAGAACTTAATATCAGATGTAGATTTTCTTGTGTTTATGAATCATATAATTTTTGGATAATATCGAATTTTGAAGAATGGACCCCTTCGTTCTATATTACAAAACGGATACTAATTTTAAGATAATTCTTCGGTGATTCGATGACACTGAAATTTTTCAATATAGAAGGAAGTCATATAAATGACATTAAATGTAACAGAACTACTGGCAGTATCATGTTACAGAAAAGTTAATATTAGATGTAGACTTTCTTGTGCTGTGTAAGAGGTTATTTTGTAATACATAATCATCACTTTGAATACACAAAAGTGTTATTACTGCTTTTGTATAGTAATACAGATGATATTATATGCATAAATTGTGTGATAAACAAAAATAAGCGCATATATTGATAACTGGTTCAAATAAACATCTCCCATTTATACATTTATATTATGTCTAAATGGGATATTAAGTACCGAAGAAGTTTGATATTATATTTACTTATAATAAAGTTGAATATAGGTCACTCCAGTTTTTTGCAAAGTAACCTTATTAAATAGTCATTTAAAGAAAAAGAAGGTAAACCTGCATAGGAAACAATGTAGATGGCATTGTATTGTATGACGTCACATGCAAGTCATTGGACCTCATTACCAGTTACAGTTACAGTCGCCGACAATGTTTTAATCATTCCACAAAAATTTGTAAAATGAATCTCTCAAGGATTCAATTACCTTCAGATTTACTTCAAATAGTAAGTACAAAAGTGTTTTCAGTTATTTACGTATTTATTATTGCTGTTTTATTTCTTTAATACTAATAAGCCTTGAAATTAATAGCCTATTTAGTTTCTTACAGATTATCTTCCAACAATATGGCTGCTAGGTTAGCGTCCTTTTTTTTCAACTATAACATATATCAACTTTTTATATGTATTCCTGTTTCTTCAAGTTTTTAAAGAATATTTTAAATGAAATCAGCGAAATATAAAAAAATTTGCCTATTTGTGAAACAATTTAAATATCTAATTAGAAATTATTTTTCATAAATAATTTAAACCAAATTTAATTTTAAATTTAATAAAGTTTAATTAAATTGATTGAAATTTGTTGCAATGGATGTTAACTGAAATAATAATACAAATTCAGAAGTTAATTAGAATAAAAAAAATAAATTTAAAACAACAATATGTTGTATATACAATTCAATATCTATCACATAATATACCTTTATGTATTGGCGTTTTTATAAAAAGAAAATAAGTTAATTCAATTGGATAAACACTTGTTCCATTGTCAAACATTCTTGTTCCCAATAAATGTTGTTTCCAGTTCAAATTAATTATACTTATGTCAACAGTTAATAAAGCTTATAGATTCATTCAGTGATATGCATTTATTTTAATAAGTGTTCATTCAATTTACTTAATATTAAAAATTTCATGAAGTCAGCAGCAATAATTACTGAACCATTTTATTAATTAAAATAGTTGTCATAACAATAGAGATATTATAACAATGATATCCATATTTCCTTCAGAATAAGAACATTGCTTTGAAGTAATTAGAAATGAATTAACACAAATATTGGCACCAATTAGTTTATTAATTAATAACAATGATATCTCTATTTTCTTAAGAATAAGATAATTGCTTTAAAGTAATTAAAAGTGAATTAATACAAATATTGAAACATAGCACAGCAAAAGAAATACTTTGTACACTTTTTTGAACCTTTAGTTTATTTCTATGTTGTAACCTTAACTTGACTTGACTTGAAAACTTGTCTTAAAGACTTGAAGAAATGTTAAATATCTACACCATTGTTTCAATCAAATTTATATAGTTTTTGAAGGAAATTACTCTGTGAGTATTTAACCTCTTAAATTAGATAAGAAGAAAAACTTTTAAATTTGATTTGATGATTAAATTTCTAATATATGAAGGAATAACTTTACTGACAATGAACTTAAACTTTATTTTGTTTAAGAAGATACTTTTAAGTGTTGTTAATTATTTATTTTAGAATCGTTAAAAGTGTAGATTGCTTGAATTTGAACAGTTAATGATAACTAAATTGAAACTTTTGATTTACAACTATTTTACAATTAGTTGTAATAAATGCATTCATAACAGTTAATTTAATAAACTTCTTTTGTTATGTGATGCAAATAAAGAAGTATGTTTCAAGAATTAATTCTTGTTAGGTATTAATAATCACTGGAATGTGTTATTAATTAATAACAATGATATATCAACTTCATTAAAGCTAATGAAATTGTTTTGCGTTATATAATTGAACTAATATTAATATTCAGACATAACATCATCAATAATTGGAATACATTCTTTGAAAGTTGTACAGTTTGAAAATTCTGTTTATGCCTATATTATAATTTATAGTTCATGACATAACTTTGCAACATATTATAATTGCAAAATTAAAATAGCACAAATGAATATCATTTTCATGTTTAAAATAATATTGGAACTTCAATCAGTATTCTATTTTTTTTATATAACTTTTAAAGTTTTGCTTAAATATTATTCATTAAAATGACATTACAGATTTAACAAATCTCACTGAAACGTTTTATGAAGTTTAAATTTTGTTTATAGAAAATATGTATAGACAAATCTAGAGTAGTTAGTGTATTATCTAGGTCAGTGAGAGATAAATTATCTATTTGATGTTACTATTTATGATTCTAACTAAACTTTGATATTGCTTAATTTAGAAAAATACTATTAAACTTAAATAATATTTATTTTTAATATTCAAGTGAACGTTTATTTTTCTTTTTTTGACAAAACTAAGAAATCAATCGACTCTTGGTTAGCACTATTAGGCTTCTTTGTTTCCTGAATTTAATCACTGATAAGAGAATGTATCACCAAATGAACAGCTCAGTAATCACACATTTAATTGTTATCATTAAAGTGGTATTAAGTGACCTTTTCATTGAATCTTGATAAAGCATGAATTGACTAATTTCAATGTCGATATTCCTGTCAATGTTTTAACAATTACAGAGTTACTGTTAGACCAGTGTTCATACAAGCTTTATACACAGGCTACATTGAACTACACATATATTGGCCGACACTCAACTTTATTATAAGCAAATATTATCAAACTTATAGTAATAAGTGGGTGTATAGTATTATATGGTGGGTGTATAATAATAATAATAATAATGTCCTATTTAAACATAATATAATTATCAAAATGGGATATGTTTATTAGTCTTTCATTCCTGTTGTTAGTACAGATAGTGATTGATCCAATTATCAATATAAATTATCAATTATCAATACTATCATTATTAATACTCTTATTTTTGTATATAATATAACTGATGCTTATTTTTGTTGCTATAAAATGTGAATCTGATATATGGCCAGTGAATCTGCCAATACTTAATGCAATCCTTGATAGCTTTGCATTCTAGGTGAACAATATTCATTTTCCTTTCTTTTCAACATAGTTTCCTTTCTATGGTGTAGAATACCATCAGACTGTGGTTGCTTTAAACTGCCTTCCATACCTCTATAACCAGCATCAGGTTACATATAAACATCCTTATGTAAATCACAAGTTGATCAAATCGGTAATAGATACATATTCTTTAGTTAAATTAAAACTGTCTTTACATTCTTGTGATTAATAAAATAATACATTTTTGTTTAAAGGTTGTAAAGTGGTGCAAGTTTTCGAGAGCTCTTCTAAGTAAAAGGTAAACAGCCTAACAGGACAAGGGAAACAACGAGAAGACCAACAAAAATCAAACTATTCTTTCCGGTATGTAATTGATATCATCAATCACATATATATTATCATATATATTACATATATTATCAAACATATGGTTTAAAGATCTTAGTCTTGTTTTCCCATTTCAAATTGTTGTTTGATCATATATATATGTCACAGTCAAAACGCCTTACTCTACAATGAAAGAAATTACCATAAAATTTAATGTTAGAGAAAGTATTATGTCTCCACAGAAAATAATTTTGTGTGGAGACATAATACTTTGCCTAATACGAGTAAATACCACAGTATGACAGATTGCACAATTAATGAATGAATATTAAATGTTATATGTTGATTTATTGTTTACATGTATATTGCGATAAAACACACATTACAAACTGTCTGATAATATTCTGCTTCCTAGCACAGGGTTTTCAATGTGAAACAAATGTAAGACTATCATTAATTTTATATGTATAAACCAAATCGAATAGGGGGTTTTTTTTTTAAACTGTTTTGAGAACATTTATTGATATGAGTGGAAATGTGTAGTGCTTATATTTAATTACCGCATATTTCATTACATAGCAGTGGGTAAGTTATTCAAAGGGGCCTGGTTAGCTCAGTGGGTAACGTATTCGCCTCTGGGCTGGTAGTCCGGGGTTCGATCCCCACCTGGTCCTCGATTTATTCACTCGAGAGGTGAATAAATCTGAGGCGTCATCCCTCAGAGAGGACGTTAAGCCGTCGGTCCCGAGCCTGTGCGATGTCAGGTACTTGTTAAGTTAGGTTAGGTTAAGTTGCAGTGGCAGTCCCACAAGGGAACACACTTAGGCCGAGCATTGGCCCTTTGTGATACCACAGAATGAAGATTGATTCTACAGTGGGAGTCCTAAATTTCGCCTAAACTCAAGTGTATTTAGAGTAGGGATCTTTAACGAGTACCTGACATCGCACAGACTCGGGACCGACAGTTTAACGTCCTTCTCCGAGGGACGTTGTGCTCAGGTTTATTCACCTCCCGCGTGAATAAATCGAGGGCCAGGTGGGGATCGAACCCCGGTCCTATCAGTTCAGAGGCGAACACGTAACCACTGAGCTAGCCTGACCCCTGAGGTACTCGTTAAAGATCCCTGTGTGAAATGCATTTGAGTTAGACAAAATTTAGGACTCCCTAGAATCTGTAGAATCACCGATAAAACAAAAAACCGGTAAACGACTGACGTAATCGGATTAAACAATAAAAAAAATCTCAATATCACACACTGTAAAAATATGAACTGTTGTGCTCATTGTGCACCAATTGCTCTACGACACACAATTGTTAATTGTTTAATTAAGAAATAAAGCTGATTATGTTTTTAAATCACAGAAATTAAAATCAGGCTGATGATTTATCACGGTCAGTTTTGACAATGTTTGGCTGTCTTACTTTTATTATCTGATACTATATAGGCCATAGTTATATGGATGCTTGCTATACCGTCTTTTTCCGAAAGTAAGACATCCCCAGAAAATTTTTCCCCAAAAAAATATCGCCAGAAAAGTAAGAAATCCCCAGCATGATTTTCGGGACGTTTTGGACTATAGCCCTCCCTTGAAAATTGGCCATAGTTAAGATAATGTGAAAAATGTAATTCGTTAAAAAAAAATACTGTTGAATGTAGTAGGTATCTCTAGCTGTCGTAATATTTCAGAGAATTCATTGAAAAAAAATATTCTAAAAAATTGTTTACCTCTAAAGTTCGTTTCAAGGAGGCTACTTAGTCAAGAAGCATTAATTTAACCTCAGCTATATTGCAAGACATAAGAGATTCAGACCAATGATTCTACAAGAAATAGATTTAGAGGAAAATCAGAACGGAATTCAAAATTTTGATAATTTATGACGATCTTCCAGAAGATGACATGATTGTAATCGAATAAATTTAAATTTCAGTATAAAAATAAATATTAAACAAAAAATATGTAAATCTACTTAATGTACTTGGATCCCTCCTCCGAGAATGAACCCTAGCACGGATTTTGACCTAAAAATACAGTAAGACAGTGTCTTATTTTCGGAAAAAGACGGTAGTTATTTATGATTTAAGAAATCAGTGTAACAGATGAGACTTAAAATTAATTTTTATTTTTTTTATTTTTGTTCTGAATACATGTTTCTTGAACATGTATTATTTCATTCTAAAAAAGTAAAGAAAAATTGCAATAAATAAGTTTTATGATAAAATTCGCATTGTTAAACAGTTTTTCATTTAATTAAATGATCCAAAGAATAAATGATTAAATTTTTTAAATTGTTAGTGAATCATGAAAAATTGGCCAAAAATTGTCAAGGTTGATAACATAAATTTGTCAAAATAGTCAAAAAGGAATAATCAAACGATAAATATAGGATAAAAGACTGTTTTAAAATCAAATTATATTTAATAATAAGGTGATCAGACTAGTGATTGGCTGGTCTTTAGTGGGTGGTGGCACAGCGTCGAATGCCCGACAGCCCAAGGACGGGCGTTGACAGAACATGTTTGATAATAAGAGGTCTTTAACTGATTACAACAGTGTCAACATCACAAATGGAGGTTTCAGTCCTTTTTCTACAAATTGGGGGGAAAAAAGTTAAGATTATATCTATTGGAATGAATTAACTTGATATCTGTGGGTTATCTCCACTCCACCAATAGGATGGTATTACACCTGTCTTTCAAACAAAGGGCTTTAGTGTCATGGTTCAGTGGAAATGATAAGTTAGCTGCAAGCTTTCAACCTTCTATCGTCGTTTTCCGAAAATAAGACACTGTCTTTACTTTCTTTTTAGGTCGATTAACTTCTTTTTAAACAAGCGTTCGATTAACATTACTTAATAGCATTTAGGTACATGTCAGTAGTACAGTGTTGCCTCTCTGGGCGATCAAGAAATCCCCCCCCCCCCCCCCCTTTTCTCTAGCCGTTTACAATCAGATGATCTACAAAAATTCCAAAAACTTCTCAGAATATACACACATTATCAAAGAAAACCAAAGATTTTTTTTTTTTAAATAAAAACGCATAATTCAAATCATAAAAAAAAATTTGTTATATTAAATTAACTAAGCATGCAAACGAGTATAATAAACTTTCAGCCCTTTTAAAAGCTAGTTTAAAAAAAAAATTTAAAATAATTTTTTTTTCAATTTGGAAATATCACAGCTTGGAAAAATCCGTTTAAAAACGGTATTACGCATTTAAAACGTAAAAACTCATTTTGTTATAGAATTTTTGTTAGCTTTTTTTTTATTGTTGTAATTTTTTTTTCTATTTTGCCTCTTAAAATGCCACCCGGGGCGGATCAGCCCTCCCCCACATGCTATGCCATACTGCAGTAGTCGAAAGGTGAGAACACTATACTTTACCCTCATTTGTCTAACTTATCAAACAGATCTGCTGAATTCTAAGTCATGATTATAAATGAAGAAGATCTTCTTCTTTAACCTCGCTGAAAATTTAACTAAGTCAAAGCTTTTGATTAATGGATAGCACTTTAACGGTTTCAGAATAATTAAACCTTCCTACGTTTTCATTATTAACATTAAGTGTTTAGTTCCCTTCTCTTTATTAACTCTATTTATTTAGTTACAGTCTAATTTACTCGCAGTATGAATCCCATAATAGATGAACGATGAAACATAAATAATTTTCATTTATAAAAACTAACATGGAATTTAATTCACTTAATTTTAAAACATTTGTTTGAACAGCAAAGCTATTGTTTTGGAGTTCAAATTAAAATTAATGTTTAGTTTTTTTTTTATTGTTTAACCGATCTACTAGTTTACCGGCTTTTTTTTTTTTTTTTTGTTTGATCGGTGATTCTGTAGATTCTATATTGGGAGTCTTAAATTTAGTACGAGTAACTGACATCGTACAGGCTCGGGACCGACGGCTCCACTTGGACAATATACTCAGATATATTCACCTCCTGCGTGAATAAATCGAGGGCCAGGTGGGGGTTAAACCCCGGACTACCAGTTGAGAAGCGAGTACGTTAACCATTTTGAGCTAACCTGGCCCTCAAAAAAGTCTTAGTGTAATGTAATGCAGCTTTCGAAAGTAATTGAAACTTGTTAGCATTTCACATACTGCTTGTGGGGTCAGCTTGCATCACTGTAGCTTGAATTACAGGAGTCCTTGAAGGATATAGGCCGGGGTAGTGATTCTACAGATTCTATATTGGGAGTACTACATTTTGTCTAATTCAAGTGCATTTCGAATATTCATCTTTAACGAGTACCTTTAACGGGACCAACGGCTGTTGTAAGTATAATGCAAAGCTGTTATAATTCTCTGACTTTGGTTATAATTTATTTGATCAGTACATGGTTATAAGTTATAAGTTATATCTTTAACGAGTACCTGACATCGTACAGGCTCGAGACCAACGGCTGTTATAAGTATAATGCAAAGCTGTTGTAATTCTCTGACTTTGGTTATAAGTTATTGACGAGTACATGCTTATAAGTTATAAGTTATATCTTTAACGAGTACCTGACATCATAAAGGCTCGGGACCAACGGCTGTTGTAAGTATAATGCAAAGCTGTTGTAATTCTCTGACTTTGGTTATAATTTATTGACGAGTACATGGTTATAAGTTATAAGTTATATCTCTAACGAGTACCTGACATCGTACAGGCTCGGGACCAACGGCTGTTATAAGTATAATGCAAAGCTGTTGTAATTCTCTCACTTTGGTTATAAGTTATTGACGAGTACATGATTATAAGTTAGAAGTTATATCTTTAACGAGTACCTGACATCGTACAGGCTCGAGACCAACGGCTGTTGTAAGTATAATGCAAAGCTGTTGTAATTCTCTGACTTTGGTTATAATTTATTGACGAGTACATGGTTATAAGTTATAAGTTATATCTTTAACGAGTACCTGACATCGTAAAGGCTCGGGACCAACGGCTGTTGTAAGTATAATGCAAAGCTGTTGTAGTTCTCTGACTTTGGTTATAAGTTATTGACGAGTACATGGTTATAAGTTATATCTTTAACGAGTACCTGGCATCGTAAAGGCTCGAGACCAACGGCTGTTGTAAGTATAATGCAAAGCTGTTGTAATTCTCTGACTTTGGTTATAAGTTATTGACGTGTACATGGTTATAAGTTATAAGTTATATCTTTAACGAGTACCTGACATCGTACAGGCTCGAGACCAACGGCTGTTATAAGTATAATGCAAAGCTGTTGTAATTCTCTAACTTTGGTTATAAGTTATTGACGAGTACATGGTTATAAGTTATAAGTTATATCTTTAACGAGTACCTGACATCGTACAGGCTCGAGACCAACGGCTGTTATAAGTATAATGCAAAGCTGTTGTAATTCTCTAACTTTGGTTATAAGTTATGACGAGTACATGGTTATAAGTTATAAGTTATATCTTTAACGAGTACCTGACATCGTACAGGCTCGAGACCAACGGCTGTTATAAGTATAATGCAAAGCTGTTGTAATTCTCTAACTTTGGTTATAAGTTATTGACGAGTACATGGTTATAAGTTATATCTTTAACGAGTACCTGACATCGTACAGGCTCTAGACCAACGGCTGTTATAAGTGTAATGCAAAGCTGTTGTAATTCTCTGACTTTGGTTATAAGTTATTGACCAGTGATTAATTGTACCATCTTTCAAGATTGTTATGCACTTTAAAAATGATTTTTTTTTAAAAAAAATTTGTCTTTCCTGTTGTCAAAAATTATAAAAATCCAATTAACTGTGAGCTAGTATTTTCTTTTCCTGCGCGCTGTACTCTTATAAGGTTGCTGTAAATATGTATTGAGAAAAAATATATCAGTAATGATCCAGTTTTGCATACTCAAATAAAATTCAAAGCCGGCTTTTCAGTATAATTTAAAATTTTTATAGTTGGAAGTTTGAAATTTTTAAAAGTAATGGATATGAACTAAATAGTGAAAAAAGTGGTTATTTGTCAACAACTTCACATCCTCACACTCGGGAGTTATTATTTATTTATTTGCTAAAGAGGTTTTTGGCAAAAAAGCGACTTTCTCATCATGCATAATTCTTCCTAAACAATTGGCCTCATCTGCACTATGAGACACATTTTTGTGTAAAATATATCCACTTGATCTATCAAATATTCTAGACCGTAGCGTGGTAACAAGCAATGCTAACATACTCACCCACCCACCCACGCACCCACCCACTCACCCACCCACCCACGCACCCACCCACTCACCCACTCACCCACCCACCCACGCACCCACCCCACGCATCACCCACCCACACATACACAGACATCATCGAAAAAACTTCATAAGACGACTTCTGGGACCTCAAAACAAGTAATTCAGTTAAAATCTCGAGATCGAATTTTTTCACGATCACTATACTTATAGTAAAGTAAAAAGTTAATATGAATTTGAGTACAGCACTGTTTTTAATAATCAAAAAATATCATTCAGGTTAGATTGAATATGTTTGCAGAAAAATTGACTTTTCACTGGATTATTGACATACGACTTTTAGCCTGTAATTCTATTAAAAGGAATAGGTCTATTAACAAAAATGAATTTTTATTTGTAAAAGACTGTGTATTCTGTGACAATCTAATTTGAAGAGTAAATATTCCGGTTGGCCAGCTATATAAATAAATCAGTAGATGAGCAATTCATCGTGAGTGGGTGGTGTAGGTGTATTAAGTCCCTAACCCCATGGCGCCCATATCACTTGGGTTTAATTTATCAGTCACCCCACACACTTTCCAACAGTCATTATCTAAATCATTCGACCCATTTTCAAATTCTTTGCCTACCCCCATCCTTCTAAGTTGATTAAAACCTTTATTGTCTTAAATGTCCTAAAGCTGCATTTATTACTATTATAGTAAATAACACTAGTATTTTATTTTTTACTTATGAACTCTGAGAGAGATTGTAATCATTAATCTATATATATATATATATATACATACTTTTTGGTGAACAAACAAACAAACTCACGAATTTCATATGTAGACATTATTACAGATAATTTTTTAAACAGAAGGTTTTTTTAATATATATCAAATTATTCGTTTTGAAGGGATGGTCCAATATGTTGACCTACATCTGTAGGTATATAAGATGAAGATGGTAATGTGATTTGAATGCATTTATATAAGCAGAAAAAAAAACTGAAGAGAAAAGATTTTCAGGATGGTATTCTCATAGTATCGTCCTAAGGGATCAAACCTTCTGGTGGGAGGGGGGGGGGGGTGCATTTGCTTTCTCAGGAAAATTTCGCTTCCAGGAAAAAGCTTAGATGGAAAATTGAGTCTCAGTTCCTTTAACTGGGATGGTTCAATTACATCTCTGGCGGATAATTTTAGAGAAAAAAATCTGGAGTGTCCTACACTCAACTTAACCATATGTAAACATATCAAACTTTTTGACAATCAATTAAGTTCTGATTTTTTTTTTAATGTAGCTATCATGTTGATGTAATATCAAATTCTATCGTAAAGTATTATAAGGTATTGTTTTCTTGACCAGAATTTACTAATCAACACTTTTTCTTTTTCTTGGAGTTTGGTCAGGGTTAATATACGGAATCACCTTTTCGCCAACGTTTCGTCTTTATTTTAAGACATCCTCAGGGCTATAAACTAACAAAAAACAATCGACATTTATCATATCTACTTTACAATCATCATAACAAAAAAGTAAGTTTTTTGAATTTTTTTTGATTATTGTAAAGTAGATATGACAAATGTCCATTGTTTTTTGTTATTTTATAGCCCTGAGAATGTCTTAAAATAAAGACAAAACGTTGGTGTAAAGGTGATTCCATATATTAACTCTAACCAAACTCCAAGAAGAAGAAAAAGTGTGAAGTATTATTACAATTATAGATAACCAATGTCCTAATTATATTTGCTTTATTGTAAAAATTGATATTTCTTCATTATTGACATGCCATCATTGATTTAGAACAATCTAATATGTTATGATTATCGCTGAGTCAACATAATTCATCATTATGTCAAATATATGGAGATCATGCTGCATAAGCTCAAAAACAGTACTACCAACCACTCTTCTTTTTATAATAACCAGTTCATCTTCATATTCTCGTATGTCATAAGCTTGATTATATAGAATACCTAGTAGGTCATCCACTACAGTATATAGAGTACAGGCTATAGTGGTCACAATTTATTTATAGAAGGTTTAATATTTGTACAAATGTACAAGTATTGAATCTTCTATAAATAAATTGTGACCACCATAGGTTGCAAGTGTATTATCTACTGCAAGAATACATTTAGTTTTAGTGTAGCTAAGTTTAAAGGAAAAGAAATGTAAACGAATTCAAACCTTTTTAATTAGTTTTTGTTATACATAGGTTAGGTTAGGTTGCAGTGGCAGTTCTACAAGGGAACACACTTAGGCCGAGCATTGGCCCTTTGTGATACCACACAATGAAAGTTGATTCTACAGTGGGAGTCCTAAATTTTGCCTAACTCAAGTGTATTTAGAGTAGGGATCTTTAACGAGTACCTGACATTGTACAGGCTCGGGACCGACAGTTTAACGTCCTTCTCCGAGGGACGACGTGCTCAGATTTATTCACCTCCCGCATGAATAAATCGAGGGCCAGGTGGGGATCGAACCCCGGTCCTATCAGTTCAGAGGTGAGCACGTAACCACTGAGCTAGCCTGACCCCTTTGTTATACATACAAGGTGTATAAATAAAGTAGTGAGACTGATTTTTTTTAAATTTTCTATTCAAATATAATTACAATGTGATATTGTCACCTTCAAAATAGTTCCCTTCGGAAGCCACACAGCGCTGGAGACGGTCCTTCCAATCATTGTAGCCTTGCTGGAACTCGGATTCTGGAATGGCCTTCAGCTGGTCGGTTACAGCAGTTTGTATGTTTTGTAGTGTCCCGAAATGAGTTCCCTTGAGGTGATTTTTCAATCTCGGGAAGAGGAAAAAGTCACAAGGACTCAAGTCTGGTGAATAAGGAGGCTGAGGAGCAACAGGAATGTTTTTACTGGCCAAAAACTCGTTTTCTTTTCGGAATTTTCGGAACCATTTTCGCACAAATTTTTCTCATCTCCAATTCATTGGTCAAAATGTGATGAACGGAGGTGTGATTCAAATTCAACTGTTCCCCGATCATTCTGACTGTCAAGCGTCGATCTGAACGCACAAGGTTCCGTACTCTGTTGACATTTTCATCGGTGTTTGCACTTGAAGGCCTTCCGCTTCGTGGTTCATCTTCAATCGACTCTCTTCCTTCTGAAAATTCCTTAAACCACCGAAAAACCTGTGCCCTTGATAAAACACGTTCTCCATAGGCCTCCTGAAGTTTTTCAAAAGTTTCGGTTGCATTATGTCCAAGTCTGAAGCAAAATTTGATTGCACACCGCTGCTCAACTTTGAGGTCACTCATTTTTAAAACGCTCAAGAAAAAACCATTTCACGAAAACCAACGCTACGGACAAACAAATGACTGTGGTGAGTTCAGATTCATACTGGAGGTGCATCACACGTGCACCTGACGCTACTCAAGGCCACGCGTCTCCAGCGTTGCCAGATCGAAAGCGACGTTGCCAGTCTCACTACTTTATTTACACACCTCGTAACTTATAATATGCATTGCTTTTATATATGATATGGTAAAAAAAAGATGCAATAGTTAATATAATAATAACAAATACTGATAAAATTTTTAACTTAAAGTAAATTATTTTTAATATTTTATTTTACCTTTAAAGAGAAATATTAGTTCATAAATATCTTTTTGATACTATTATTTTAAAATAAAATAGTCAATTTATTCCTTTATATTTGTCCAATGTATAAAAACAAGTTTTATCAAGCAGATAAAGAGAATTATAAAGTAAACATTTTGCTGATATTTTGATGGGAGAGGTGGGAGAAGTAAGAAGATATTGGCCAGGATCATAAAGAAGGGAATAAAACTTGAAGCGAAACATCAAAGAAACTTTATGCAGTCAGTCAAAAGGCACTTGAGAGACTTCAGTTTTTATACTTATCTTCAAAACATATAATGTTTAACTTTACTTCAATGGTATATTTCACTGCTAAGTTATACTTCTGCTGTCTTACTATGTATATCTTTTGCCTCTAGCTTACCCTTTCAGAATTGTCCATTTTTCTAATAAAATTACCGATATAATAGAATTATTGTTTATATTTACTTTTTTATTCATATGAAAACAAAAATAATGTCTTTTTTAAATCTTTTACCATAGAATATTTCAATTCAGTTATTAATATATCAATGATCGAATCACAATATGAAAATGAGAAAACAAGACTAAGATCTTTTAACCGTAACAAGGGGTCTTCGTCAGAGTCAAATCCCAACTGGTTTTTGACTGTGACGAAGACCGCTTGTTACGGTTGAAAGATCTTAGTCTTGTTTTCCCATTTCTTATTGTGGTTTGATCATTGTTTGTTATTTCACGTGTTTATGTGAAATCTTTTTATCATGAGGGGAAATTAAGCGTTCTTCTCTACAATCTCCCCTGTCTATTTGAGTTTCTGGGATCAGCTTCACATGATATGCATATATATTCAGGCTTTCTGTGGTTCATATATAACATAATATATATATATATATATATATATATATATATATATATATATATATATATATATATTAGTTGGGTTTTACACTCTGACGAAGACCGCTTGTGTTCCGTTTGAAAGATCTTAGTCTTGTTTTCCCATTTTCTTATTGTGGTTTGATCATTGATTGCTATTTCACCTGTTTATGTGAAATATTTTGATATATATATATATACATATATAACCAGGATTTCTCTGGTTCGTTTGTTGGTTATATCTATTAATTTGAGATAACACAAAGTGTTATTTATTTGTTTATTGAAAAATAAGTAGTAATCATAAGAAAGTAGATTTCAGGTTAAGATAATTACCGTGGTTTCGTTACCATCATTAGTGTTTGATTTTTGATAAAAAACTTTTATGAAAATGTGATGTTAAATATCAAACTGTGTTGGTGGAGAATAGAGTTAACTAAAGAATTATTTTTTTCCTTTTTATTAATAATTTTCGTTTCTTATGTTACAGGGATTCAAGTTAAGCTGTAACCTGGCACTAAGTGCAATGTACGCATTCTGGCTTTGTGTATACGAGATTAATAGTTTCTTCGTTTTCTATAAAGGTTAGTACTTTTTCAGCACATTTAAACCTTGCTAAAATATTGAAAGTTTTTGATTAACAAAATTAAATGATAAAAAAGCAACAAGAATCGGTTTTTTTTGTTATAAATGTTTATTTAAAGATATTTCAATCCGTCCGAAAATTTGGGTTTGTAAGTGTGTCTCTTTCTTTGTGAGTTGCTTTTCTTCGTTTTTGAGCTGATATATATATATATATATATATATATATATATATAAAACTAAAATTTATCGGGACTCGGTCAGTTCTTCAGGTTCAAATTAAACTCTCATTACCAACGTTTCGGTTTTTATTTAAAACCTTTTTCATAGGCAGAAGTATAAATTTTGAAACAGAAAAACTAAGTATTACATTACAAATTATTTTTCAAAGAAAAAGAGTCTGTGGATTTTAACAACAACTATAGTCTGAATGAACACGTGACACTGAACTGAAATAACCAAGTACTTATTTGGTACTTATTCACTTATTAAGTACTTATTATTAAGTACTTATTCAGTCAGAACTGAAGAACTGACCGAGTCCCGATAAATTTTAGTTTTGTTTCTATTCCACGGTCGATACTTTTATCATTTTATATATATATATATATATATTTGTAAATTTAGGGAGCAATCCTTCTTTTATGCATGTTTTGTTGAACGACCTTTGTACTGTGGCATGAATCAATTTCATAGTCGATCTTTCAAGTTTATATTTAACTATTATATTTAACTTGAAAGATGGACTATGAAATTGATTCATGCCACAGTACTAAGGTCGTTCAACAAAACATGCATATATATATATATATATATATATATATAATATATATATAAATAAACATTTGTTATTGTCTTGAAATATGTTACACTAACTCATAACAATATAAACAATGTGTGACTTAATTATGCTAACTCGTTAACTAGCCTCCATCTTTATTACTTGCATAAATTAGTATCCGAAGCTATTAACAAACATTAGAACAGCATTTATTATGCTGACCTATTAATAAAAGTTGATTTAATTGATAGTAAGCGCATACTTTGCTAGAAATAAGTTCAGAATCTTTGCTTTTAGATAAGCAAGAAATATATTAAAATGTAGGGTAAAAAGCCAATGAAATGATCTCCACATATAAAAATTTAATGGTATAAACAACGCGTTTCGAACACGTAGTGTTCTTCTTCAGGGATTAACTAAGGGTGAATGTTATTAATTAATTTAATTAATGAATGGATTAATGCCTAAGGAAGAACACTACGTGTTTGAAAAGCGTTGTTTATACCATTAAAGTTTTATATGTGGAGACCATTTCATTAGCTTTTTTCCCTACAATGAGTAAATACCACATAATAACTGATTGCACTACGTTAGAATGTATTAAATTGTAAACAATCATGTCGATCATAGCGGAAATGGTACGATCGTTCAATGAGAAGACGTATCTGCTCATTCATAAGACTGATGCTGTCGCGTGTTTAATGATAAAGTCAAACTGACCACTATAAAGCCTTTAGTGAACTAGAATCATTAAATTTATCAATGAGGTTTGATATAGCCTTTTGAGAGGACCTAATCTGGATAAAAATCACTGACTACCCTTACCTATCAGTTATAGTGGCAAGAGTCCTTCAATTTTAAGAGTTCAAGTAATGGAGTTAACAATGCACAAAAGATTTTCAAATTACTATATATATAATAATATGATAACAGTCGTTATCAGCCTTTGGAGCGATTCACTTCTTTTCCTGAAGACGAGGACATCGAAATATAGTAGTGAGTTCAGTGGTTTCCTTTCTATGTGTTCTTTTTTAAATTCTAGTTTATATATATATATATATTACAGATTCAATAATATATCGACCGTTAGATAGAATAAGTGTGTTCTCTAATCGGGGTTCGGTCTTTTTTTTTTGCCAACGTTTCGGTTTTATTTAAAACCTTTTTCATAGGCCTACAAACAAAGGATAATAAGAAATCACATATCAACATCAAACATATACACAATATGAAAATGGATTGTTACAACTTATGAATATTACAAGTAGAAATATTTCAGAGATACATAAAACAATATTACTTACAGAAGTAAGAATTTTTTAATTAAGAAAATTAGTTAAAAAATCGGGGTGACCGATATATATATATATATATATATAGTTACTTGCCGTTGCGTCTACAACGTGCTTGGTCTCCCGTTCTCTTTTCTCCTGAAGACGGATTACCCGAAAATTTGAGTCTGTAAGTGTGTTTCCCTACTTTGTGTGTTGCTCTTTGTTAATCTCGAACTCGTATTGTGTCCAGTTTGGATCGTATTTCGTTTTATCAGTGAATATATATGTATATATATATATATATATATAACTTTAAATTACACAAAGCACGACACAGAAAAGAGAATACAAAGAAAACTTACAGAATTCAATATTTCGAACTGTTGTTCGTCATCAGGAGAGTAGACTAGTAGAGAGGACGAAGTGAGAGAGATCTCCCCACGTCGAAGAACGGAGCGCGAATGAAGAAATAAAGAGTCAACCGAAGAGAGCAGCACTAGCGTAAAAAAGGAGCTAGGCACTAAACGTCGGAGAACGGAGAAAGCAAAAACAAAAGATAAAATTATAAAATTAAAAATTATAAATTAAAAATTATAAAAAAGGAATAAAAAATAAATAAATAAATAAATAAAATAAAAAATATATATATAATAAAAAAAGGAAAAAAATAATAAAATAAAAAATATATATATGAATATGAATATATAAGTTAAAAATAAAAGGAAAAACAAATAAAAGTTAACGCTTCTGATTTAAACCGGGATCTGATCGGGCCCCCAATAACCATATGTGGGCCTCCTCAGACGCTCTTAATGTCAAACTACGGTCATCAGTGGTCACTAGCTTAATGATTTGAACAGAAAAGCAGTCATTAAAAGAAAGGTTATGGCTGTTGGTTGTTGGTTGTTGGTTGTTGGTTGTTGTTATGGCTGTATATATATATATATATATATATATATACATAAAATAAACTGTGACACATAGACGAAAACATAACAAAGACTCACTTTTCAATATTTCGACCGTTATGGCGGTCGTCCTCAGGAGAAGAAGTGAATTGACGGAGGGACGACAGTCAACTAAAGAACTCACTGGGTGAGGGCTAAAGCAGTGAGTCAAAATATTGAAAAGTGAGTCTTTGTTATGTTTCTGTCTATGTGTCATAGTTTATTTTAAATGAATCTGTCCTGCCGGATAGTTTTTCGTTTATCATGATATTTATATATGAAATTATAGTTCTATATGAAAATATGAGCGATATATATATCACTGAAACGGTGGATATTTTTTTTAATCAAACTAATTATAAATAAGATGTTATAAATTAAGAATTTGTAAAATATCACCTTAACAAACAAAAAAAAAATACGAAAAATGAAAATTAGGAAAACAATAACGTCAAGCATTTTCTTAGATATTTAAGAAAAACTATCTGTCTAAACTTAATGATAAAAGAAACATTGACCAAGAATATATGAATTCATTATAATAGTTTTTAGTAACTAATGAAGGATTTGTGTATTTTTCATTTCTGGTTATATGATAAATTATGGCAATTTGATATGAGATTGGGAAAAGTAAATAATGGTTTAAGGGGGGGCCTTGAAAAAGTCCAATTTAGTTTAGGTAGACTAGAAAAAAAAAACTTGTGGTGAATGAGTGTGTAACGGGGAAAAAACCTTTAGGAATAAAGCAGGCTGTTTTCACAGTCTTTAGTTGGGATAGAAGAGGGATACTTCAGCAGTCACAAGTCTAAGGACCCTTAAAATATTGTTAATCCTGTGACCATCTGCTCTCAATACTTCCTTCTCTCAGGACACAACACTTAAAATCAAGAAACCTGTAAGCTCTTGATCCGATTTATTAAAGGATAATGTAATTTAATTAGTGAGACATACAATCTTTTACATATGTATGAATCATTTTTATCATTTTACTAACATATTTCCAAGATTCACCGATTATCATGCAATATTAATGATATATAAAGATAAATTGCATTTACCTTAGTAAAAAAACTTGGTAAATATAGCTTAATAGTTTTCAGCCATTCAAATGTATTCAATAAAACGTAATTTAATTCTAAGATAGTGCCATCACTTATTATGTAGTATTTACTTACTGTAGGGTAAAAAGCTAAAGAAATGGTCTCCACATATAAAAATTTAATGGTATAAACAACACGTTTCGAACACGTAGTTTCTTCCTAAGGCATTAACTACGGGTAGTTTTTTACGTTACATACGTAATTTAATTGAAATTGAAGCAGATCCTTTAATTCGATGAGTAGGTTTTCATTTTTGTTGTTTTGTGACTCAATTGTAAATGTCGGCACTTTATTTTATCTTTTAATACTAGGAAAAATAATTTGTAAACATTCCCACAATTGAAGATAATTTGGAAACTTATACAGCATTATAATGAAATTTAAGTTGTGAAGTATGAATGCAAGTGTATGATATTAGATAGGTCTATGTAAAATCTAGATATATAATCACACTACTCATAAATATAGAATCACAATACTCCTAAATATGCACTACTACTCATAAATATATAATCATACTACTCATAAATATCCACTAATACTCATAAATATATAATCACACTACTCATAAATATCCACTAATACTCATAAATATATAATCACACTACTCATAAATATGCACTACTACTCATAAATATATAATCACACTACTCATCACACTGGATTTTATATCACATTAATTTCAAGTTTCTTCATAGATTTCAGAGATGTTTTCAGAAGTTCCAACTATTGTTTTTGTTTATATAACAATTCATAAAGCATTGATAGTATGATAAAAATAAACCTACTAACCTAAATGATTATCCATCAGTAAGTAGTTTTCACAATATGAGTATATATATGTTTGGCAAAGTTAATTGTAAAGTACTGTTAAGTCTTATTGATGTATGAATGCATAGAGTAGCATCAGTTGGGTTTTTGACTCTGAGGAAGACCACTTGTTACGATTGAAAGATCTTAGTCTTGTTTTCCCATTTCATATTGTGGTTTGATCATTGATTGTTATTTCACGTTTTTATGTGAAATCCTTTTATAGTAGCATTTGAGTATATTCTCTGTCCTTTATAGAATATTATAATATTTGGATAAAGTAGTTAAACAATTAATTTAGATTAAATTATTAAATTTTATAAATAAACTAATATTTTTTAAATAAAGTAAGTTTTATTTCTAGTAATTGGTAGGAAGCATTAATTTATTTGGTTGGAAGAAGGCAGATATTTATTTTAAAACCACTTAAAAAAAAATTTTAAAGAAAAATTACCATTTTCTTTAATAAAAATATTAGCTCGTTTATATTTTAATAAAGACTGGAAATCTTAACGAAATTATTAGAATTTATTAAATTCAAAAATACAGTTCGGAGATATCTGAAAAACCACTTAAGCAAATTGAAAAAAAATGTTATTTTTCGAAAATAAATCAGAAAGAATATCTCAAAATACGATTTTGTTCATGGTTTTATTTTTTTGTAATTCTTAGCTGTATAGTTAGAAATGTTTATAACGGCATTGAGGATTTCTTTAAAAGAAAAACGTCGGAATAGTCAAGAATATTTGAATTATATATTATTTTTGTTTATGGAGGTTTGGTCCAGCGTCAAAGAGTAAAAACAATAAACAAGCATTTACTGTTTGATGTTCGACCAAAGCTGGATAAAGAAAAATAGTGTTGAACGAATGTGGTCGAGATAGGAAAACATTGTTTTGATTATATATATTTATTTATATCACTTCTTTCTAGAATTCTCATTTTCATTTAAAAAACATAAGATATAAAAGTTGTACCAAATAATAATTTTTATATTAACTATTAATAGATAATATAAATAAAAATCTCTTAATTCGAATTAGTTTTTTTTTTAATTCTTTCATTAGATAGTTCGACAAACTACCATCAATAACTTTGTTATTTAAAATAGATTATTTTTCAAAATAAGTTGAAGAAAGTTTCTTAGTGGAACATTAAAAAGTATATTGACATTTCAGGGGAATCTTTCACTATTTATTAAGCATAGGGCTCGCGCTTGCATTATTTATTCCTTTACGTTTAATGGATGGCTTTCCCCTTCTTTATCATGCTTTTAGTAATGCTATAGATGAAATGCTATAGAAATGCTGTAGATGAAATGCTATAGAAATGCTCACAATCTTTCTTAAAATATGCGAATGTATTTCAATATATTCTTAACCATTGTAGGGTAAAAATCTAATGAAATGGTCTCGACATATAAAAATTTGATGGTATAAACAACCCGTTTCGAACACGTAGAGTTCTTCCTCAGGCATTAACTAAAAAATACAGTGTCACCAGAGAGTTATCTATAGTACAAAGTAAGTATAGTACAGTATTTACTTTATGCTATAGTTACTATACTATTATTATACTATTACTGTACTATAGTTACTGTACCATTACTATTACTATTGTTCTGAGGTAAAATGGATAAACCAACAAAAGTCTCCACACAAATGAAGTTTTATTAAACGCGTTTCGAACACTTTGTGTTCATCATCAGGAAGACACCAAGGAAGTGGTACTGACGGGTTGGTCAAGTGAAAACAACTGTGTAGAGTTGTTTTCATTTGACCAACCCGTCAGTACCACTTCCTTGGTGTCTTCCTGATGATGAACACAAAGTGTTCGAAACGCGTTGAATAAAACTTCATTTGTGTGGAGACTTTTGTTGGTTTATCCATTTTACCTCAGAATGAGTAAATACCACACAATTACGGATTGCACAACTAATGATTTATTACTATTGTACTATTACTAGTACAATATTTACTTTGCACTATAGTTACTGTACTATTACTATACTATTACTGTACTATATTTACTTTGTACTATAGATAACTTTCTGATGACATTGTATTTTTTAGTTAATACCTGAGAAAGAACACTACGTGTTTGAAACGCGTTGTTTATACCATTAAATTTTTATATGTGGAGACCATTTTATTAGCTATTTACCCTACAATGAGTAAATACCACATAATAACTGACTGCACTACGTTAAAATATTCTTAAAGAATATTTCTCGGCATTATGATATTAAAATTAATGGAAAAAAAACAAAAAAAAGTGTCCTAAATTCACTTTCAGTGAATCAAATGTATTTAATAAAACGTAATTTGATTGAAACTGAAGTAGATCCTCTAATTCGATGAGTAGGTTTTCATTTTTGTTATTTTGTGACTCAATTGTAAATGTCGGCACTGAATTTTATCTTTTAATACTAGGAAAAATAATTTGTAAACATTCCCACAATTGAAGATAATTTGGAAACATATACAGCATTATAATGAAATTTAAGTTGTGAAGTATGAATGCAAGTGTATGATATTAGATTGAGCCATGTAAAGTCTGGAAAAATAAGTAATGTAATGTTATGTATATTAGATTTTTATTGGGAAATGACTATTATGGAAGTCGATAAGGTTTTATTAAATGGCAATTTTTGTGACAGCGATGTATTTGCGAAAGTCAAGACATGATAGAATTAAATGGTCTTTAAGAAACATGTTTCAAACTTTTACTTTTGAATCTATTTTTAATGAAGATATATGCAAAGTTTCCAACATACCACTTAAATTTCCATCTGAACTCCACCGTTCTCAGAATAATGAGATATACGATATATACGAGAAAACCTTTCTCTTCTACCTTTATCAAGTAGAAAAAGGTTTTTTATTGTTAACTCTTCCTGAGTTATAATAAACAATGTATTTTATTACAGTTTTTTCAGGATATTCCTTAGAAGGGATAATATTATAGTATTCTAGTTTAAATGTTCTTTACAAGGGCGTAATGAATTAGTAGTTCATAGTTCACAAGGGCGTTCATTGTTTAGTAGAGTAATATTAAATTTTATAGAAGTTTCTAATTTTTTTTATTACATATTTAATGGACTAAACAAATATGAACAATGAAGCTTGGTTTTACGTAAAATTCCTCATTCACAATACTATCGCATTACAAAAATAATATAAACCTAAAATTTTCCTTCCTTCTAAGCATTCTTTGATTTTGTGCTCATATTCCAACATTACTGAATGCTCTCATTCTCTTGGTATATTCTTCTGAATTCATTGGGCCCTTGTAAAGGACATTTAAACTGGAATACTATAATATTATCCCTTTTAAAGAATATCCTGAAAAATCTGCAATAAAATACATTGACTATTATTTTTAGCTCGAAAAATTAATATACTTTGTAGTGCTTGAATTAATTATGTATTGATATTAATTCAAAGATTATCAGAAAAGTAAAACAAACATTAACTTATGTTTAGGATATATATATATATATATATATATATATTAAGATTTCACATAAACACGTGAAACAACAATCAATGATTAAACCACAATAAGAATGGGAAAACAAGACTAAGATCTTTCAACCGTAACAAGCGGTCTTCGTCAGAGTCAAAAACCCAACTGTTGGGTTCAGTTGGTTTTTGACTCTGACGAAGACTGCTTGTTACGGTTGAAAGATCTTAGTCTTGTTTTCCCATTCTTATTGTGGTTTAATCATATATATATATATATATGTGTGTGTGTGTGTAAAAAGATTTCAGATAAACACGTGAAACAACAATCAATGATTAAACCACAATAAGAATGGGAAAACAAGACTAAGATCTTTCAACCGTAACAAGCGGTCTTCGTCAGAGTCAAAAACCCAACTGTTGGGTTCAGTTGGGTTTTTGACTCTGCCGAAGACCGCTTGTTACGGTTGAAAGATCTTAGTCTTGTTTTCCCATTTCTTATTGTGGTTTGATCATTCATATATATATATATATATATATATATATATATATATATATATATATATATATATATATATTGCTGAATTCGAAGAGAATAATGCTTTTTACTACCACCATTATAAAGGTTTAACGCTTATTGGGTTTACAAGGTACGAAAGAGTGACCAATCATGCCATTTCTTTATTGTAGGGTAAAAAGCTAATAAAATGGTCTCCACATATAAAGATTTAATGGTATAAACAACGCGTTTCGAACACGTAGTGTTCTTCCTCAGGCATTAACTAAGGGTGAGTATCTGTGGTACAACTGGTGTCTATTGATATAAAGACACACCCCTAGATATATCCTTTATATCAAGTGTCTGTTGTAATACAGACACTCACCCTTAGTTAATGCCTGAGGAAGAACTCTACGTGTTCGAAACGCGTTAAATTTCTATATGTGGGGACTATTTCATTAGCTTTTTACCCTAAAATGAGTAAATACCAGATAATAACTGATTGCACTACGTTAGAACATTTCTTTAATATGAAAAACATTTGTTGGCTTTTTCCGATTCGAGTAAATAAATGCTAATTAGTAATAGGCTGCATGATATAGAGTTGTGAATGATCTATTATTATTTTTGTTAGAAATGAATCTCTTTCATCATTCAGATATTCAATTATCATTTTTATTAATCTACTTCATATTAAAAATTTATACTCGTAAAAATAAAATAGTCAATAATCTTTTTCTTTCTGGTGGAAACATTTTTTTGTTTACATAACATTTGATATAAAGAGTCAATAACTGCTCCTTAACTGTCTGCTTATGAGTTAAAATTTGAAGTAGAGACACCAATCATGCTGTTACGAAACTTGAGTACCCCCAAAAATGTACAGCAGGAAACGACTTCAAATTCGTGCTCTGCACAGTTACGTAATAGAGGCGGACATCATGATTGGGTGTGGTACTGGGGGAGTCTGTGTTTATACCATTCATACATACCATTGATCCGAGCTGCTATCCGTTTCAATTGAAATGGATAAATGGAAAGGCAAATATTCTTGGGCTGAACCCAATATCTGACAGTTATTTTATTCTAAGGTAGTTCACAAGGTTTGAAGAAAAAACAGAACGTGGTTATAGATGCAGCCCATCTACAATTTATTGAAAATATTTGAAGGTGCTTGTAAATTAGTAGTAAACTATGATTTAATAATACAAATTTTGTTAATGAAATAATTCGACTTTATAATCTTTCAGAAGGAATTGGATGTATATGTTAATATTTGTATGGTTTGAAAAATGTTTGGGAGAGGATAACTGTAAAAGGAAAGATTCTTGGGTTGTGTCCGACATCTGACAGTTATTTTATTCTTAGGTAGTTCACAAGGTGTGAAGGAGAAACAGAACTTGATTATAGATGTAGTTCATCTACAATTTAGTGAAAATATTTGAAGGTACTTGTAAAGTAGTAGTAAACTACCCGCGAATACGACGTCCTTAATATCTAACATGAATTACTGCCAGTCCAAGTTATAGTAGCACAGCAATCAAGCAGTAGAAGGCCTCTGGTCTAGAACTGCTAGTTACGACCTGCACTATAGTATTCGTTGGTCATAAACTATGATTTAATAATAAAATCTTGTCAAATCAGGAAATTTGACTTTATAATCCTGCAGAAAGTTCTGTAAAGTTTAATAGTTACCTGCTGTACAGAGTCTGGAGTCCTCATCGTAGCCATCCAGGCAGTCAGGCGCTCCGTCGCACAGGTACTGGATGGAGATACAAGTGCCGTCGCCTGGGCATTTGAAAGGCTCGTAGGCGTGACACTGGTCCGCTGTCAACAGAAAGCCCATTCTCGTAAAACTTTTCTTTATTTCATCAGCTTACACAAACTAATAACTGAATACATAAATTATATGAATGTTGTTTTTGATAGGGCAAGGAATGAATTAATAGATATTTATACACCTAGGGACTAGTGTCTATTATTTTCCAAGTGTTTTAGTTGATTAACTACGCGAGGGAATAACAGTTTATTATTCTCCAAGCGGATACAATATTTTATTTCCAAAAAGGCTCTAAATAAATATTTATTAAGCGTTAATTAATATAAAAAACAATTAATTAACTCTAAATAATCCAAAATAAAGGTTTAAGAAAGCTAAATAAAACTACGTAAACAAGTCAGAGTAGAATAATTAGCAATACAGCTGGAATTTAAAAATCAGGCTTGCCAACCTAACTCTTCCCGACCTCATTTCACTTAATAATTAAAAATCGATATCAACAAAATAATTAGGTTGGACAACCTGGATTATATTCCAGTTTTTTCATTATTCCACATTGGTGGTACTCCGTATAAATGGTTCTGATCACTTGAAGTTAGTCTTGACTGACAGCATTGCTGTCAAGAGTAGATCTCGGGGGCCAACATCTTTTTAGTTTTATTATAGGGTTGATAAGAATCTGGTGGGGTGATAATAGCTGAATTAAAGGGTTTATGTTGGTGGGTAAAGATATTTGAAATTTGCGGTATATAATAATAAGACTTTCTTGGTGGATTAAATGAATTTTGTTATCAAGTTGCTGTGCTATAATGCCCGTCCTCTCATCACATAGAAGAAACTACACTCGACTTTCGGGTTTCCGTAATTTTCTTTTTCTTCCAAACAGCATAAATTGTCATCCGGGTATTGGTAATTCACAATGAGGGCAGAGTGAGACCGAATAGCCTAGGCTAATCAAATTTCGTTATCTTAAGCAAACTATATCTTTATTATGCATAAACAATATTATTATTACGTATTTTAATCTATAATAAACATTAACTAACTGTATCCACCTGTATTTAAATACTGTAATTGTGATTTAAACCAAGCCTAACTATCCTTTTCTCATTGCTTACACTGAAAAATAAAAAACACTAGGGAAAATAACGTATTGAATTAAAGGTATTTAAAATAGGGTATTGAATTAAAAATAAAAAATCTTGAGTGTCCTACACTCAACTTTACTGTAAGTAAATATAATATCAAACTCCTTTAGTGTATAATATATAATACCTCATTTAGGCATAATATAAATGTCTAAATTGGAGTTCTTCATTACTACAGATAGTGATTGAACATTTAACAATATATGCGTTTATTTCTGTAAATCACACAATTGATGTATGTAATATCATTGGTTTTACCAAAGCAGTAACAACACTTTTATAAATCCAAAGTGTGGATTTTGTGTTACGAAATAATCCCTTAGAGGAGAAAATGGCTTTTGTTTTTATAGCCAGTAGATCTCATAAATGCCATCTGTAAGAATATATCGTCAGTGATCTGTTACATTTAATAACGTTTATCTCACCTCCTTCTAAATTGAAAATTTAAGCCAAAGCTTTCCCTTTAATACTTCAAACTGTTTTTATTTTGTCTGAAAAAGTCAGACATATTTAAGGAATAATGTCAGTGCTATCAGATCACTGAAGAGTCAGCTTACAATTGGTATCTCTTTTTTGTAATACAAAACTAAGGAGTCCATTCCTCTTAATTCAATATTAACCAAAGATAATACGATTCATAAACACAAGAAAGTCTACATCACTTCAACGATCACTTTAAGTTCAACTTTTTAAGTTTAACTTTTAAGTTCACTTTTGTTCAACGATGCAAAATACAGATTGATTGGAGCATTTTGTTTGACAAATCAATCATACCATGGGAAGCATCAGAAATTATATGTTTGATTGGAGTTGATTTTTTTGCAGAAAATAATTTTTGTTTTCCTTACATCTTATATTAAGTCATAAAATCATTTAAAATTTTTTTCTTTAAACTTGTAAACATGAAGTTTCTTTCAGTCATTTTTTTTAAAAAAATTTTAAGTATAAGTAAACAGTGTATATAAATGTCTTGAATTTGAACTTTTTTTTCCAAGTTATATGTATGTGATGATGAGAAGCGGAATGAAAACTTGTGGTTCTCATCCAGATAACGATGTTGACCAGACGATTATTTATTCAAATTCAATTACATCAAGTACAATTCAAACTGTAAACACAGTTTACTTGAAGGGCACGGCTAACAAAGTTACGAGAATAATTAAGTGTTACTTAAGAATAATTAAAATTACTTATGAGGGAGGCGGTAATTAAGTGAGTATATTCAGAAATAACTTAAGTTAGAAATTGAGAAAAAAAAACTTAAGTACTAAGGCTAAGCAATAGCCTTCGTCAGAGTACATGATGATTATGACTCGTCATTTATGATATAACTATAACGAGAATTGTTAGTTTGTCAGCAAGTCTTAATCTCATTTCCGTATTTCCTACTTAGTTTAGACTTTGGTTTTCATTTCCTATGTTTACGGTAAAATCTTTTTAGTTTTATATCTTTGGTAAAAAAAAACACAAACTCAAATTACAAACAAAATATCTATTATGCGATTACTTAGACCCGAGATTCCCAAAGTGGGTTCCTTAATGGACTGTCTGGGGTTCCGCGAAAAATATTTAGAGAAAAAATTTTGTTAAGTTTTTTTTTTCTTTAGTGGGTATGGATTTATTCTGTGTTTCTTGTGAATCATGAAACCGAATAATTCTTATACACATATGTAGAAGTGGCCAAAATTTTATTCATATTTAAGATGAATCACTAGTCAGTTTTTGGAGCTATCTGATTCCCAAATTTCTTTCTATTGTAAAAATAGCACTTCACACATTGCTGCCACTTCCCACTACATACTTATGTAAAACCGGATTTTCCTTTTATACTGCCATAAAAACTAAATACCAAAGTAGACTTAATGCTCGGTCTGACTTGAGAATCAAACTTTCAACTATAAAACAAAAAATGATTACAAAATAAACTTTGTGTTAAAGTTGCTAATAATTCTGTTTCATGTGTTATGTACTTGTGGAAAATATGATAATATAAATATTTTAGTTTTGAATTTTTATTCGAAAAATACACATTTCAGTAATATTACTTTTTAATTATTTTTAAACATATATACTATTTATAAGAGCATATGAAAATATTTATATTATGATTGTATAAAATCATTAAAATCTGGTGTTCCTGGGAAAGTTACTGAAGCAAAAAGGGTTCCGAGTCGAAAAAAGTTTGAAAAACTGTGACTTAGATTAATCAATTTTCAGATAAGTTTTACTAGTTAAAAGGTTATAATTTTCACAACTTAAGTGCTGTGAAAAGAAATAGGTCTTATATTTATGGCTAGAGTGAATCTTAACTAAAATGAGAATATAGAAAATTGTGTCCTATGATTGATGAAGGGACAGGCGAATGTTTTCAAAATGCTAAATGACAGTGGCCTTTCCTTAGCGAGGAAACGGTCTACCACCTTTCTGGTAAGATCCTTTGACAACTTCTAAATGACTAATGCATTCTCACCTGTAAAGTAATATAGAAGAGAAATGTATAATTTAAAAAGAAATATTAATCATTATAACATTATTTGAATGAATTTTGGGTTAAATATGCTTTTTTTTCAAGCAACCAAAAGTCTTTGAGATTATTTAAAATTATCAATAACTAATATAGAAGAGAAATGTATAATTTAAAAAGAAAGATTAATCATTATAACATTATTTGAATGAATTTTGGGTTAATATGCTTTTTTCAAGCAACAAAAAGTCTTTGAGATTATTTAAAATTATCAATAACTAATATAGAAGAGAAATGTATAATTTAAAAAGAAAGATTAATCATTATAACATTATTTGAATGCATTTTGGGTTAATATGCTTTTTTCAAGCAACCAAAAGTCTTTGAGATTATTTAAAATTATCAATTAACTAACTAAAAAAAAAAATAATCAACCAAAAGTCTTTGAGATTATTTAAAATATTCAATAAATAATTAAAGTCAACCAAAAGTCTTTGAGATTATTTAAAATAATCAATAACTAATTAAAAGCAACCAAAAGTTTTTTAGATTGTTTAAAATTATCAATAACTAATTAAAAGCAACCAAAAGTTTTTGAGATTATTTAAAATAATCAATTACTAATTAAAAGTAACCAAAAGTCTTCAAAGATTGTATGAAATAATTAATGAAAAATTAATTCAATATTTGAAAGAAAAAAATTTTATGATTGATTTTATTCAAAATAAATTTATTTAAAAATGTTATTGAAATTTTTACCTACTTCAGTTTTTGAACCATCAGATAACTGTTATATTTATATTTATAAATATAAAGTTTATTTTAGTTTTTATATTTATAAAACTATTATGAATTAAAAAAAATCATTTGTTATTAATTTTTTTTCAAAACTCAACACCGATCAAATGTATAATTTCTGATGGTTCCCATGGTATGATTGATTTGTCAAACAAAATGCTCTAATCAATCTGTTTTTTGCATCGTTGAACAAAACTTAATATTTGATGTAGACTTTCTTGTGTTTATGAATCGTTATTTTGTTATTGATAACAAAGAAGTTATTGCATAGTTATCCTTATATTACTAACAAGGTTCATAGCTAAGCAGTTTTTTTTTTAAAGAATTTAAACATAATTTTTGTCGGTTAGTTACTTTATTTGCTACCATAAACTTTTTCGTTATGTTTTACATATAGTTTGATGTTCTGATCAATAGATTTTCATTTCTCCACATATCAAGCCTCTACAAGGTTTGTACTAGCCCGATTTTGGAGGAAGCTCCTTTTCTTTGATGACGAGTGAATAGTTCCAAGTGATATTCCATCTAATTCCAAACAAATTGGCTTGGCAAGTAACGTGTTATTTACCGTGGTGCCTACAACGTGCTTGGTCTCTTTCTCTCTTTTCTTCTGAAGACGGACTGACAGAAAATTTCAGTTTTTAAGTTAGCTGCTTTACTCTATGTGTTAGTCTTCTTAGATTTTGAACTCGTACTGTATCCAGTTTGTATCCTCTTTCCACAAGGGTCAAGGGTCAACTAGCCATGCACAGTAAGGTGCATGCCAAATTCGTGGACAGGTTTCCAGGTTTTTTAACACTTCATGGATCCTCTTTCCGATTATATTATATATATATATATATATATAGAAAATTGTCACAATAACACGTGATATAAATATTCAGGTAACTCACCACAAATTAGAGAAGATAGTCGCTCTAAGGCCTTTCGTTTTCACGTCGTCAGAGAGCAAGTGAATACAAGTTGTAAGCAGGTTATGAATTTTGATTTAAAGAAGGAGTAAGATTGGCATCATTGACAGTATTTTTCCCTATAACTGTTGAAATAGTCTTGATTTGTTTGATAATTCCTTCAATTAGAAATTCATCTAATTTAAAAAGGCCTGGACTAGTGTTGACCAAAATCTCTAATTGAAGGAATTATCAAACAAATCAAGACTATTTCAACAGTTATAGGGAAAAATACTGTCAATGATGCCAATCTTACTCCTTCTTTAAATCAAAATTCATAACCTGCTTACAACTTGTATTCACTTGCTCTCTGACGACGTGAAAACGAAAGGCCTTAGAGCGACTATCTTCTCTAATTTGTGGTGAGTTACCTGAATATATATATATATATATATATATATATATATATATATATATAATATATATATATTGCTATTACTGTGTTGAATGAAGAGGTCAAGAACTGTTTGTGAATATATATATTATCATTTGTGGTGAGCTACCAGGATATATATATATATATATATATATATATATTATTGAAAATGACACCAAATTTAGCTGATACCTGTTTCTTAACAAGTTTCTGTCAAGAAAGGACTGCTATCAAAATTTACTAATATCAAACTTCTGTGTCAAGGAAAGACTGCTACCAAAATTTACTAATATATATATATATATATATATATATATACCATGATAAACGAAAAACGGTCCGGCAGGACAAATAACAATTAAAATAAGCAGTGACACATAAACAGAAACACAACAAAGACTCACTTTTCAATATTTCGACCGTAATGGCGGTCGTCCTCAGGAGAAGTGAATATACGGTCGAAATATTGAAAAGTGAGTCTTTGTTGTGTTTCTGTTTATGTGTCACTGCTTATTTTAATTATATATATATATATATATATATTTGTAAAATTTGGGAGCAGTCCTTCATTCAAGCATATTTCATTGAATAACTGACCGTATTTCACTGATGTCATTTTCTTCACCGGTTTTTCAAGGTTTCTGAATACCTTCTTCTTTGCTTCATCCAAATGTTGGAGAATGTTAATTAAGTGGGAACTGACATGTTTTGACTGGCTTCCAGTCATCTTCAGGGTAATTAAAAAATTGTTAAGAGTCTTTAGAGATGGGTTTAAGAAACAGTTTACAGTAATCGTTTAAAGTAGCTCTTAGTCCTGTTGCTCAAGAGCTACTGGATGAATTGGGTTGGTTGGTGGGGTGGGGGAGTGTTGGTGGAGTGTTGACAGTTAATGTTGACAAGGTACCCTCGTGCCACCAGAGAGGTATAATTTGAGCACTCTTTTGCTGCTACCCGTCTGAATATTTATTGTAGGACTAAGAAGCGAAAGAGTGCTCAAATTATACCTCTCTGGTGACACGAGGGGACCTTTAACTGTCAACACCCCCCACCCCACCATCCACCCCAATTCAGCCAGTAGCTCTTGAACAACAGGACTAAGAGCTACTTTAAACGATTTCTGTAAACTGTTTCTTAAAACCATCTCTAAAGACTCCAACAATTTTTTAATTACCCTGAAGATGACTGGAAGCCAGTCGAAACATGTCGGTTCCCTCTTAATTAACATTCTCCAACGTTTGGATGAAAGAAAGAAGAAGGTATTCAGAAACCTTGAAAAACTGTTGAAGAAAATGACATCAGTGAAATACGGTCAGTTATACAATGATATATTTATATATATATATATTTATATATATATATAATTAAATATTGTTGTTCTTATGGACCGTGAAACCTACAGAGGAGAGGCCATGAGACATTTGAGCAACCGTGACTTCTACGAGCCTCTTGACACGAACCCTACCTCTCTCTTTCACACTGAACTCAGTGAGTTTATTCACAATTCTGCCCTCCAGGAGGGACTTACCCAAGAAGAAATCAAGTTGCTTATCCCCACTAATTACCGTTGTCCCGTCTTTTATTTACTTCCTAAAATCCATAAACCCTATAGAATGCCCGATCACCCCCCTCCTGGCCGACCCATAGTTTCAAGCTATGGCTGTCTTACTGAGCGCATTTCAGCGTTCGTTGATGCCATTCTGCAGCCATAGTTACCCAACTCCCCACTTTCTGCAAAGACACCTTCCACTTCCTCCAAATACTCAATAACATCTCCCTACCGGAATCCCTGGAACATCCTCTCCTTCTAGCCACTATGGATGTCACATCCCTGTACACGGTTATTGACCATGGCGAGGGTTTGGCGGCCCTACAGTGGTTCCTAGACAATAGACCCTTACCCCACATACCCTCCACCGCTTTTGTCCTTCAGCTAAGTTCCTTTGTCCTGCAGCACAATGTCTTCAGTTTTGAGGACCATCTATATCTTCAGACCAGAGGAACTGCTATGGGTACCAGAATGGCCCCTTCCTTTGCCAACCTTTACATGGCCAAACTTGAACAGGATTTCCTCTTGTCTCATGCCCTCCAACCCCTTGCCTACACCCGGTTCATTGATGATATATTTTTCG
The DNA here is from genome assembly GCA_026182355.1 of Hermatobates lingyangjiaoensis. Lineage (NCBI taxonomy): Eukaryota > Metazoa > Arthropoda > Insecta > Hemiptera > Hermatobatidae > Hermatobates > Hermatobates lingyangjiaoensis. Next base: position 472,679 of record JAPFBL010000320.1, on the reverse strand, counting down.
TATGGCCTCATGGCAAAGATTCTCTGGAAACTTTTATTGAAGCCTTCAAAACTTCCTGTTCATCACTCAATTTCACCCACTCCTTCTCCTATACCTCCTTAACCTTCCTAGATGTAGTAGTGTCCCTAAGCGGCAGGACCCTCACCACCTCCATACACACAAAACCTACCAATGCCCAACAATATCTACACTTCAATAGTTGTCACCCATCCCACACAAAAAAGTCCCTACATCGTTCCCTCTCCATCCGCATACACCGTATTTGCAGTGACCTCTATCAACGACAGTGTCATATCGACAAACTTAGGGAGAAATTCGTCCAGCGGGGCTACTCTCCCAGGTTTGTTGATAAACGCTTAATACCTGCCACCAATCAATATCTTCCTAGGACTGCCGCTGAACCCAACAGTTCTCCCTTCCTCGTAACTACTTTCTTTCCTGGGGTCCATAGGATCGGGAATATCATCAAGGACATTTTTCCTCTCCTGTCCTCTTCCCCCTCCACCTCCTCCGTCTTCCGAAAACCCCCTCGCCTGTCCTTCAGAAAGCCTCCCAATTTAGGAAACCTGTTTTCCCACAGATCCCTTGAAACTCCTGGGATTGGGGTGGTGCGTGCTGGTATGGAGAAATGCGGCCGTCGCCTCTGCCTTACCTGTCCTTTAGTTAACCCTTCACCTTTCTTCTCCTCACCAACCAACTCTTTCCGCGTCCCACCTAACACCTCCTGCACATCCAGGAATTGCGTCTACCGACTGAACTGTAGACAATGTGGAGCATTCTACATTGGTATGACTTCTACCAAGCTCAATGAGCGTTTGAACAACCATAGAGCTTCGGTCAGCGCAAACAGCTTCCTGTAGCTATCCATGCCAACAGCCATAACCTTTCTTTTAATGACTGCTTTTCTGTTCAAATCATTAAGCTAGTGACCACTGATGACCGTAGTTTGACATTAAGAGCGTCTGAGGAGGCCCACATATGGTTATTGGGGGCCCGATCAGATCCCGGCTTAAATCAGAAGCGTTAACTTTTATTTGTTTTTCCTTTTATTTTTAACTTATATATTCATATTCATATATATATTTTTTTATTTTATTATTTTTTTCCTTTTTTTATTATATATATATTTATTTTATTTTATTTATTTATTTATTTATTTATTTTATTATTTCCTTTTTTATAATTTTTAATTTATAATTTTTAATTTTATAATTTTATCTATTGTTTTTGCTTTCTCCGTTATCCGTCGTTTAGTGCCTAGCTCCTTTTTTACGCTAGTGCTGCTCTCTTCGGTTGACTCTTTATTTCTTCATTCGCGCTCCGTTCTTCGACGTGGGGAGATCTCTCTCACTTCGTCCTCTCTACTAGTCTACTCTCCTGATGACGAACAACAGTTCGAAATATTGAATTCTGTAAGTTTTCTTTGCATTCTCTTTTCTGTGTCGTGCTTTGTGTAATTTAAAGTTATATATAATTAAAGTTACAGCTAGAGAACACAAGAAAAAGGACGAACACTCACGAATCTCGATAATTTCGGCGTCTTGCCGTCTTCAGGAGAGTAGAAAGAAAGAAAATGAAAGGAGAAAGAATGAAGGAACATTCTTACAAGGAACATACAATGTCATTGTATCGAGCCAGTTTACATCGGCCAGTGGACGCATTTACGTCTCCGTTCCTTCATTCTTTCTCCTTTCATTTTCTTTCTTTCTACTCTCCTGAAGACGGCAAGACGCCGTAATTATCGAGATTCGTGAGTGTTCGTCCTTTTTCTTGTGTTCTCTAGCTGTAACTTTAATTATTTGTCTGTTTGGATAGTCTGATTTCAATTCAAAGTGTATATATATATATATAGGTGTGTTCTCTAATCGGGGTTCGGTCAATTTTCAGAAAATTGACCGAACCCCGATTAGAGAACACACCTATTCTATCAAACGGTCGATATATTATTGAATCTGTTTTATATATATATATATATATATATATATATATATATATATATATATAGAGAGAAGAGAGAGAGAGAGAGAGAGTGAGTGAGTGAGTGAGTGAGAGGTGCCATTTGTCTGCGAGATACATGTCTGTGGAAAATGACATGTATTCTGATAAAATATTGGGACGGGGTGAAAGGTCATGAGGCATGCACTCGAGGAGTGGCGGCCGTAACGCAAAGGATTTCCCGCTTTGCTTATAACTCACCCCACCCGACCTCCCAATACTCGCCCTAGGGAAATTCACAATAGTGTTCCTTGAATTTTAATAAAGCAGTTCATGACGAAAGCTAAACTTTATCTACAGCTTCGCTAACAACACTTTCCACTTACCATATAATTATAACCTTTCATTTTTCTTTTTTGGTTATGTTGGGGAAGAATTTATTTTTTATATAATATTAGAGTATTTCAATTATTTAATTTTGAATACGAATATGTGCTTGAAATAAAATAAAAGTTTCTTTGGATAATTTAAAAGAATTCTTTTAAATGTATAGTTATCAGTTTATTTTTTGATAACACATATTTTTATGATATGCGTTGGTGAATTTGAATCCTTAAAAACGCAGTGATTATTTCAACTGCATTACGTAGAGGCAGTGAGTAAGCATGCTGATGATTAATTTTACTAATGAAGGAACTTAATAAGTTTGAAAAACTAAAATAATAAATGTATTATTTATTTTGTTTTTTAATAATATTTTCTTAGATGGGATCAAATAGCATGCGTAGAAATGAAATATAATATTATAAAACTACGCTGTTTTAGTTTATAAAATTTAAACCATTGTAACTGAGAGATTGTTAGCAGAATCCCCTACGGGGTTAATTAGAGTAAAATTATGTAAATTTTACCTGAAGCATGGACATTGGAAATGGTTTATTCATGAGGGAAATGAATGAATTCCTTTATACCAAGAATTGAACTTAACATCAAAAGCTTTTATGCATAAACTTTAAAAAAAAAGAAGAGTTTATTTATGCTAACATCATTTTACCAAAAAAAAAAAAATAAAAAAAAAATTCCTATTGAATCAATTTGTTTTCTTTTTTAAAAAGAGAGATTGGAATGAGAGCATTATTAACTTACTATAAAGGAGAATTACTCGTAAAAGAATATAAAATCTCAAATAAGTTAGAAATAAAACAGTATGTATACACGGGAGTATAGTTTAATTTATGATCGAACCGCTTGAAAAAGGTAAATTGAATTCTTTTAGCAACATGTTGAAAACTTCTCAATTCTTTTTACGAAGAATTGACTATTATATTTAGATTTATAACTGACGAAGACCGCTTTTTACCGTTGAAAGATCTTAGTCTTTTTTTTTTTCATTTCATATTGTGGTTTGATCATTGATTGTTATTTCACGTGTTTATTGTGAAATCTTGTTATATATATATAGGTGTGTTATCTAATCGGGATTCGGTCAAATTTTCTAGGCTCAAAAATCAAACTCTCATTGCCGACGTTTCAGTTTTATTTTAAAACCTTTTTCATAGCCAGAAGTAAGAATTTTTAACTAAGAAAATAAAATTTACATTATTTAATAGAATAACAAACCTGACTAAACCTTCGACTAGACTAATAAGATAACTAGACTAATAAGTAAACATTCTTATTAGTCTAGTCGAAGGTTTTGTCCGGTTTGTTATTCTATTAAATAATGTAAATTTTATTTTCTTAGTCAAAAATTCTTCCTTCTGCCTATGAAAAAGGTTTTAAATAAAGACCGAAACGTTGGCAATGAGAGTTTAATTTGAACCTGAAGAAATGACCGAGTCCCGATAAACTATAGTTTTGTTTCTATTCCACGGTCGATACTTTTATCAATATATATACATATATAAATATAAACCAAGTGCGCTTGGTTTCCCTCTCTTATCTCTCCTGAAGACGGTTCAACCGAAAATTAGAGACTGTAAGTTAGTGTTTTCAATTTCTCTATGTTTCTTTATGTACATTGAACTGTATTTGTCCATTTAGGATCGTATGTTCATCGAAAAAGTATATATATATATATATATATAACAGGAGTTCAAAATTGAAGGAGAGTAACACACAGAGTAAAGAAACACTCATACAAACTTGAATTTTCGGGCAATCCGCCTTCAGTAGAAAAGAGAAAGGGAGACCAAGCATGTTGTAGACGCAACGTTACGACGTTATAAGCCAGGCAATGAACAATATATTTCAATTAGTATTTTTCAATTTTGATGTCAATATATATTGTTCTAAATTTATATAAAATCTAGAGCTTTTATGAGACAAGTAGAAGGTATCTTGTACTGTTGTATTTTTATAATTAGAGACGGTTACAGTTCCCCTAACTATGTTCGAGACGGACTTATCTTCAATGGGCAAAGTTATAATGGCCCATTAAGACGCACGTAAAGCTGTCTATTAAAGATTATTAGTGCAACTAAAAAAAAAAAATACATACACCTTAATATTTTCTCTAAAGATTTACAACAAATGACATTCATTAGTTAACATCAAGTCAATTAATGAATATAATTGATAGATAAAACGTACAATTTATTTCATATTTCTTTTTACGAACCAACATCAAAAATTAACCTGCTTTTAAGTTGTTATTCATTGAAATTATTTTGTGCATAATTTTATTAAATTAATGCACTTTCTTGAAGTGTACATTGCCTTAATTATTAATTTTTTACTTTACTATAAGTAATGTGTAGCAATAATGGAAAATTTTATGTTGAGGTATAATGAATCTTCAATATTATTGAAGAGTTTTTGTTGATAGTTTTTTGTGTGTGTATGTGTGTGTGTGTGTGTTATGTATGATTTATATTTATTATAGTTATAAATGTTTTGAGGCCTTTCAATTTATGTCATCAGAGAGCAAACAAAGTAATTATAGTCATTACTTTTATGTTAGCTTCTCATTTTTTACTCTGTTTGCTCTCTGATGACATAGATTGAAAGGCCTCAGAGCATTTATTTCTTCTGTTTTCTTTTTTCCATTGTGGTTTAAACTTTATATATATATACCACAAATAAAAGAAACGGTCCAGCGGACTTTTTTAAATAAAATAAATTCAAAACGAAGGAAACACACAGAAAGATACAGACATAACTCACATCGATATTTCGACCATCGTCGTCATCAGGAGGTGAGTCACTGCCCTGCCTTCCTGCGAGACTCTTTGCTCTTCACACCTCCTGATGACACCTTTTGGTCGAAATATCGATGTGAGTTATGTCTGTGTCTTCCTGTGTGTTTCCTTCGTTTTGAATTTATTTTTATATATATATTTTTTTTTATTAACCGATTATATATATTAACCGATTTATATATATTTTTTATTAACCGATGAATCGAACTGGAAAACCTGAAATTTTGGAACCTCCAAAATTTGTAACCTCCTCGTTGTCTTGATGTTGTCAATTCATTATGTTAGCTATGTAATAATTCGCGAATAGATTGTTTGTAATAATTATTGTTAGTGTTTTTCCTTAAGTTAAGTTGTTTAATCGTCATATTGTAAATCCCTGAAGATGGTCAAAGTGACCGAAACGTTGGAATAATTTAATGTATAGTTTGTTTTTTTTTCTTTTTTTGTAGTTAGGTTTAGAGTGTATTATTCGATTACTACTATGGAACTCAAGAATAAATCTTTCGGAGAGTTAGTGTTTAGTTTACCTGAAGAGTTAAAAACCAAGTTTAGAAAACTGGAGAAATTAAATAAAAAACGAACGAAAATGAAGATCGGGCTACTCTTTAATAAAACATGTCTAAATGAAGGTCTACTCCCAAAATATACTAATATATATATATCATATATATATATATACCATATATTTTACCTATACCTATATCATATATATATATATATAATATATATATATATATATATCAAGGAGTCTTCATCAGAGTCAAAAACCCGAGTTTTTTGACTCTGACGAAGACTGCTTGTTATGGTTGAAAGATCTTAGTCCTTTTTCCCATTTCTTATTATGTTTTGACCATTAATTGTTGTTTCACGTGTTTATTATAAAATCTTCGTCAGAGTCAAAAACCCAACTGAAGTTGGGTTTTTGACTCTGACGAAGACCGCTTGTTATGGCTGAAAGATCTTACTCTTGTTTTCCCTTTCTTATTGTGGTTTGATCATTGATTGTTGTTTCACGTGTTTATGTGAAATCTTTTATATATATATATATTTGACAAAATCAAGTAGTCTGTATTTGGATCTTTTTTTAACTTTCAATTATATATAAATATATCACTTTTCTTTAAAAAACAAGTTTTTAATACTGAAGTTTAATCTTAATTATATAACTCATTAAGATATCTAGAAGAAAAAAAAATAAAGCACAAAAAAAAGGTTATATAATAGTCTATATGGTAATACATTTTTTTGAATTTCAAAATAATTTATTTACTAAGTTTTGGTAAGCAGAAAGTTGAAATACAATATTTGAATGCTTTTTAAAGCGACAATATTTGTTGTTTGAGGCCGCCAGACAACCGTTATTTCCATTCTCTCTCTAAATCAATTAACTTTGTTTTCTACAATTTCGATAGTAGCAATATTGATTCAATTTAATTGGAGCAATGTTAGAAGAGAGTAATAAATGTAATTAACAGTATTTGTTTTCACATGAAAATTCTATTTTCCGTCAACTGTATTCAGTTAAATTATCTGTAGAGTTATTTGTACTTTATAGCTATTAACTATTGTATTTATAATACTAAATTATTCTGAGGTAAAATGGATAAACAAACAAAAGTCTCCACACAAATGAAGTTTTATTCAACAAACAACAACGCGTTTCAAACACTTTGTGTTCATCATCAGGAAGACACCAAAGGATGTGGTGATGAAGTATTGGTCCAGTGAAAACAACTCAGCCAACCTTTCAGCACCACATCCTTGGATATAATTTGTATTATAGTGTCTTCTTGATAATAAATCTTCATTTGTGTGGAGACTTTTGTTTGTTTATCCATTTTACCTCAGAATGAGTAAATACCATACAATTACGGATTGCACAACTAATGATAATAAATTATATAACACTTTTTTAGCCTTTTTATCGAGGTTTGGTATAGTTTCAATAATAAAACAGCTTTAAGCCGATGTTTCGTCTATATTTGTAGACATCTTCAGGGCTACATCAATACAGAATTTAATTCTGTAAATTAATCAAGTAATTCTATTTAAATTCAGTATTGATGTAGCCCTGAATATGTCTGCAAATATAGACGAAACTTCGTTTTAAAGGTATGAAACATTACATCTATTGGATTCTTAATAAATATTCGATTAGTAATTATTTTAATTTAATTATTAAAATGTTACTCATTTGATTATTTAGTCTAGGAATCTGATTATTATTCAAGGGTGTTGAGTTATAGGTTTTTGGACCCAAGGGGGCGGACACTCGAAAAAGTTTGGGAAACACTGCTATAGCCGCTTGTGGGAGCCACTCCTGAGGTCGAAGGAGATGAGCTTTAAACCCACTTCTAGAATATTTGATATTTGTAACATTTCAACTAGACATTCTATTTTTTATTTCATATAAATCCCAATGGAGAAGTATTGAACAAAACTGGTAAGGGAATATTAGTTTTGGAAAATAGGATTTATAGTCCGACAGGGATAAAACACGAAAGTTTAGAGGATTGAACATGGAAACAAACTAAACTCACTTCAATATTTCGATATCCACAATAATTTTTAAATTATTAAAAAATAACAACCTTATAATAAATAGCAATATAAATAATAAAAATAGTCAGGTATATAGAAAATGAAATAAGCCTGAATCAATAAATAGTCAATCAAACGTAGAAATAAAGAAATGATAATTATATAATATTCATCATGCTGTTTGTTTCTTGACCACTCTTTATTCACAGGTTTTGAGATTTTTTGAGGGTTTTGGTCTGGATATTAAAAAACACTTCTTAGCCAACGTTTCGACATATATTTATGTCCTCCTCAGGGCTGGGAAGTCTGTTGTGTATTCTTGGTTTTTCCCATTTCTTTCAACTTCTCTATATGTTAAATAAATAACGGACAATGTGGACAATGTGGAGCCCTAGCAACTGTCTGTTATTTATTTAACATGTAGAGAAGTTTATACAAATGGAAAAAACCAAGGATACACAACAGACTTCCTAGCCCTGAGGAGGACATAAATATATGTCGAAACGTTGGCTAAGAAGCGTTTTTTAATATTCAGACCAAAACCTCATAATTCTATATATTGGTTAACGTCTTCCGCGTAATAAAATCAAAACTTGGGCACTGTTTTCTATGCCCATAATAGTTAAATAAATGTCTTCCTAGTGTACAGCAACCGGCGAGGACTCCTATCAGATTCCTCAGACTAGTTCTACCGAGTTTTAGAAGAAAAATCCTATTTTTACACTAGATTTCAAAATAAAAGGCTTTAATCTGTCTGTTACCCGGACAACAAGAGGAGTTCGACCAATTCCTCTTCAGTCTCTGCTGCAGCCAGACATTGTAGTCTGATGGCCACATACTCAGTGATGTCCACTGAGAGGGGACACCCGACCATAGAAGATTAAAAAGTCGATTTTTTTTTTAAAATGTACGAAATATGGAACTGTGCGAAAGTCGAGAGCCGCCTGTAAATCAAGTATTCATTTTAGACTTGCCTGCAAAAAGGTCCAAATCCAAAGTGTTTATATCCAAAGCGTTTATATCCAAAGTGTTTATATCCAAAGCGTTTATATCCAAAGCGTTTATATCCAAAGTATATAAAAACACTATCGTATTATCCTGAGAAAAGTTACATTTGTACTATAGAAGCTATTACGTCAAAACATAAAAACAGGTAATCAACTTAGTCATTCATAATGACTAAGTCATTTATAATTGCTAGGAGTTAGTAAACGACTATTTATTAACCATAATATATCACTGTCTTTCTAAGTCATTAACATTTTTTGTCAGTAATCATAATGAATACTTCATGTATTCTACTAATATACATGAATATACTACAAGTACGAAGACTGAGGATTTAAATATGTTTCCTAATGATTTTACCTCATTTATTTTGAACTAAAAAAAATTATAAATACTCATTGTACGGTAAAAAGCTAATGAAATGGTCTCCATATATAAAAATTTAATCGTATAAACAACGCGTTTCGAACACGTAGTGTTCTTCCTCACTACGTTATAATTATAAATACATTGTTTTTTTTTAATCTCATAGTTGACTGTAGAATAAATGCTGGTGTAATATTTTCTTAGACTTGATGATCTAATATATTTTTAATACAACCCTTAAGAGAAGTGATCTTGTCTCAAAAAAAAAAACCTTTAAAAATGACATACCCTCTTTGTCATGATCTATGTATCAAAATCTATGAATCAAAATCAAATATAAACGACTTTGTGCAACTATTTATACTATATAGAATAACTATAGCAACTAGTGTGTCACTGCTCAGTGTAAAAAACATTTTAGATGTTAAAGAATTTATTGACAGAATTCTCATAAAATTAAAAAAAAAAAGTATTGCCAAAATTTATTCCTATAAATCCATTCTAGTTAAAAAAAAGATCATTTTTTTGTAAAGATAATTTATTTAAATGTGTTTGTTGAACCATTATATTATTAAAATTATGTAAGTTTAACGGAAAATTTATATTGATAATATTATACTATGGGTTTTTTTGCAATTTATATAAAGCTGGTAAAAATAACTTTTTTATCTTTTAAATATATTTTTTTTTGATATAATAAATATGGCTAACCTTTAGATTCTGTAATTTAGCTGTTTTCAATGGGGAAGCTACTAGTAAATGAACTGCAGTAATTGGACCTCCATTAGTGGGATCTTTATTTGCTTCGCTTAATACCCAGTTCAAGCTGAAAATTCTCTTGGCTGTTAAATATTTGATCGAACCTTTTGAATCAACTGGTTAACCTTTTAGTATCAAATGAATATTTAACATCCTCTAATGTCTACTTTTATTAATTTTTTATTTAGAAAGTATTTATATTCATTTAAAATTTACAAGAATTGTTTGTTTTAAATTATTTGGAAATTAGTAAAGTATATGTTGTGATTCCTTTTTTGATAGGTTTAATTACGATTTGTATCGCTGTTTTCTCGTTAATAATCCAAGAAAGTAGTGAAGCTAAAGGTGTATATCGCAAAATTATTCTGTCTATTCATAATCAAATATAATTAAGTTTATAACCGTCCAGAGACGGTTGGAGACCAACAATGTTAACGCATGCGCATCCGGTCACAGAGAACAATGGTAGACAGGAATCAATTTATAATTAAATTAAATTAGGAAATATAAAAAAAAATAATAAATAAATAAATAAAAGAAAAAATTTAGGGACGAACAGAGGAATTGATATATAAATAAATGTACGGACTAAGCTATGATAAAATAAAACTGAGAATGCAAATAATAATATTAAAGAAATAAAGAAACTAAATGATATGAAATGAAATAATTAAGTAATAAGAAAATTAAGTATTAAATAATAATGAAATTCAATTATAATAATAAAATTATTGTTATTCAGTAATATTCAATATTCAATTCAATAAAATAATTCAATAATATTCAGTATTATATTCAATAATAATAAAAATGAAATGCAAAGACAAGGGTCTAATTAAATGAAGAATTATCTCTTTTGATAAGGCCAGATTCACTGCGCGCACTTAATAACCATATGTATATATGTATACACATATGATCAAACCACAATAAGAAATGGGAAAACAAGACTAAGATCTTTCAACCGTAACAAGCGCTCTTCGTCAGAGTCAGTTGGGTTTTTGACTCTGACGAAGACCGCTTGTTACGGTTGAAAGATCTTAGTCTTGTTTTCCCATTTCTTATTGTGGTTTGATCATTGATTGTTATTTCACGTGTTTATGTGAAATCTTTTTATCGATGTATACACATATATAAAGATAACACTATAAAATGATAAAAAAATAAAAAACATTGAAAAATATCTTTGATATCTTATAGAATAGGTGTCATAATAATATATTTTAATTAATACACTGACTTGTAGTTACAAGGGCACTAATTAGTCAAAATTCCTTAATTCTTCTGTTTAAGTTTGTATCTGTTGACATTGTTTTAACGAAGTCTTTTCTTTCCATTTTTCCCCTAACTTTCTTTAGCTTTCTTTTCAAAGCCACCTAGTTACTCTGAACCACTCTTTTAATTATAAATATTTTTCAATACTTGATTCATTTTGCTTGTGACAAAGATCACTTAAAGGAAAGGTAATAGTTTCACTTTAAAATTTTATGTTGTGATTTTAGAAAATCAAGTTTATAGTAATTTTATTCTCAATGAATAATACTGTTTTTTGTTATGTTAGGTATCTAAGATGTTTTAACTGCTTTTATCTTAATTTAAGGGCGCTGATTCCAGAAATACTGTCGCTTTTTCTCTATCAGGTCTAGTTTTTCTGTTATGGTATACCTCTCTCTGTAGGAATGCGATAGTTACAATAAACACGGGCAAATCGAAAAAAACAATATTTATAATATTATTAGTAATAATGTCCGTCATACCTCGTAAAGTTTCTGTAGAGCTCGACCGGTTTCGGGTTCGTCTGGTTCCCATCTTCAAGAGCAACTGATTGTATTTTATTTTATTTTGTTTTCCAGACAGGCAGTTGCTCTTGAAGGTGGGAACCAGATGGACCCGAAACCGATCGAGCTCTACAGAAACTTTATGAGGTATGACGAACAATATTAATAATAATTCTAATATTACTAACCTCAGTGGAACTAACCCAATAACTATATTTAACAATTTTTTATTTAACTTTAAGACTTTTATTCATTAATCACAACAAAATATTTGCAATACTTATATAAATAATTATTAGTCGTGCAATCAGTACTAGTGTGGTATTTACTCATACTGGGGTAAATAGATAAATCAAAGTCTCCGCACAAAAAAAGAAGCTTTTTTTATTCTACGCGTTTCGAACACTTTGTGTTCATCGTCAGGTAAACTACCAAAATATAGGAGTAGACGACCGACTCAAGTCCAGCCTTCAGCTCATTTAAATTTCAACGTACGAGGTGTGTAAATAAAGTAGTGAGACTGATTTTTTTAATTTTCTATTCAAATATAATTACAATGTGAATTCACCTTCAAAATAGTTCCCTTCGGAAGCCACACAGCGCTGGAGACGGTCCTTTACCAATCATTGTAGCATTGCTGGAACTCGGATTCTGGAATGGCCTTCAGCGGCGTTACAGCAGTTTGTATGTTTTGTAGTGTCCCGAAATGAGTTCCCTTGAGGGATTTTTCAATCTCGGAAAGGAAAAAGTCACAAGGACTCAAGTCTGGTGAATAAGGAGGCTGAGGAGCAACAGGAATGTTTTTACTGGCCAAAACTCGTTTATTGAGATGGCATGTACAGGGGCGTTGTCGTGATGCAACACCCACTTGTCTTTGATGTTTGGCCGCACACGAAGGACTCTTTTCGAAGTCTTTCATTCTGACTGCAAGCGTCGACATGAACGCACAAGGTTCCGTACTCTGTTGACATTTTCATCGGTGTTTGCACTTGAAGGCCTTCCGCTTCGTGTTCATCTTCAATCGACCTTCCCTTCTGAAAATTCCTTAAACCACCGAAAAACCTGCCTTTATAAAACACCTCCATAGGCCGGTTTTCGTTGCATATGTCCAAGTCTGAAGCAAAATTGATTGCACACCACTGCTCAACTTGAGGTCACTCATTTTAAAACGCTTAAGAAAAAACCATTTCATAAACCAACGCTACGACAAACAAATGACTGTTCGGTTCAGATTCATACGGAGGCGCATCACACGTGCACCTGACGCTACTCAAGGCCACGCGTCTCCAGCGTTGCCAGATCCCAAAACACATTTGGTTTGTTTAAGAAATATCATCTAGGAGAGGAAGTAGCTATGCTTAACTTTTACTCAAAAAATCTGCAACATACGTAAAAGCTTTAAAGTTTATGATGTCATAATCATTTAACATGGATCACAATAGCACACTACTATGGATCACAATAAATCTAATTTTAAGGTAAAAAAAAAGGTATGAAATAGCAAACATCTCAATAACTTTAGCCTTAAAGTTAAATAAAAATGTTCTTTCTTCGATTTATCTGTCTTTATTGTAGCTTTCACCTTCCTACAGAGTGGAGTATACCATAACAGAAAAAGTAGACCTGATAGAGGAATTAGCGTAAAATTAGGTAAAAACATCTTAGATACCATGACGAAAAAAATTTTTTTTTTGGCCAGTATTATTCATTCAAAATAAAATTACTATAAACTCGATGTTATAAAACCACAACATAAAATTTTAAAGTAACCTGAGGAGAAAAAATTAATATGATTTTCGGAATCAGCACTCCTAAATTAATATATATTAGCTTATAATGTAATCACTGTAATTAATAACCATATATGTATATGTATACACATATATAAAGATAAGATTATATAATGATAAAAAAATAAAAACATTGAAAAACATCTCTGATAATTTAAAGAATAGGTTTTATAGTAAAACAGGTATGTAACAAAGGACTCACTTTTCAATATTTCAACCGTTATGGTGGTCGAAATATTGAAAAGTGTCGAAATATTTGCTACGTTTCTTTCAATGTGTCACAGTTTATTTTATAAACCTTGGGCACCAAAAAAAATGTAATTATTTACACTAAAACAGAGTGAATCTTATTAAACTATATGGTCCCATTTATTTTAGGTTTGAAAAAGGAAGTAGTAGGTATACAAGGTGGGAAGAGGGAATGAATGATTCCTTGTGTGGTTGACAGTGAGTCTACACTTTCAAAGGGGGTTGATTAAAGAGACAGAACAAGACACTGCGTGAATCGGCACTAATGCACGACTCTACTCAAGGGTCTGCACACGTAGCAACTGTCTTCCTTTCAACAAATTCCCTCTCTCTCTCTCTCGCTTTCCACTTCCCAACATTCCTTATCCTCTTTAATTTACCCTCTCAATCTTCAATCTTGGTCAACTGAATTGTTGTCAAATAGTTCTTAAATCTTTCTACAAACTTATCTTCAGTAATAAGTAAATACTTTTGGTAAAGCACAATATTTTTTAGTTTTTGTTTTTAGCGTGAATACATAAGTTAACATCTAAAATGTTTTATTTCATTTTAATGGATACAAGCAGAAATACCCGGCGTTTCCCGGGTCTAGAAGTTTTAAGTATAAAATATGAAATGATCGAAATGAAAATTGGGTTCAATATTATTTTATGCATTTTTGTCTTACGATTCTTCATTCATGATCTACAGTCCCTTGGACGTTTTTTAACATTTTCAGGAGAATAGTGGTACCTAGGCTATGAAAGAAGCATCCTAGAGCAAAAAATCATTAAATAACATTGAGTTCGATTTTTATTTCCAACATTTCATATTTTATGCATTAAGGCCGTACATGCCATATTTCTTGAGAAAAAATGCAAAAACTCAAAATCGGCAAATTTTTGAGGTTTTTGGGCCCTAGGGGGCTGGGTTAGGCTGCCCCCCCAGAGTTTAATAGCCTAAAACCTCCCCAAGACCTATAGAAAGTGCCTTGCAAAATAATTTTTAAAAATGGTCCATTGTAGGCCGAATGCATAAGGTACAAACATACATACATACATACATACATACAGAGCCACGAAGAGAATTTATATATAGATGCAAGTATAATTGTTTGAAAATTATGATATGAAACTTATTAAAATTTGTTTGATAATGTTGAACTTGTGACAAAAAATTAATTTTTGCAATTTATAATTGAAAAACTTTATTGTGAACTCATTACAAAGAATTAGGAATCTAGGTCTAATTTAAAATGTTTGAAAATTATACTATGAAGTTTGTGACAAAAATCGTTTGAATATTAAAATGTGAAATTTGTGATGAAAAATGTTTAAAAATTATAATGTGAATGTTTAAAAATTATAATGTGAAATTTGTAACAAAAAATTAGAGATCATTCAAGAATTTCTGGTACCTGATTGTTTCCAATTGAACTAAACGTGTGGAAATATTATCATAAAGATTAACCTACCTGCGGCCGCTATTATCAATTAAAGTCAAAATGTAAACAAACAGGTTATACAGGAAACCTTATCTATTATAATATTTTTGGGATATTACCTGAACCACAACTCTGATTTTCGATTTTTATTTCCAACATTTCATATTTTATGCATTAAGGCCGTACATGCCATATTTCTTGAGAAAAAATGCAAAAACTCAAAATCGGCAAATTTTTGAGGTTTTTGGGCCCTAGGGGGCCTGGGTTAGGCTGCCCCCCAGAGTTTAATAGCCTAAAACCTCCCCAAGACCTATAGAAAGTGCCTTGCAAAAGAATTTTTAAAAATGGTCCATTGTAGGCCGAATGCATAAGGTACAAACATACATACATACATACATACAGAGCCACGAAGAGAATTTATATATAGATAATATTCTATAAACTGATAATTATAATTTTATATGTATATATCAATGTTCAAACCATAATAATATATAGCGAAAAAAAAAAGACCAAGACCTTATGTATGTCAAATTTGCATTCGATTGAATTGTGATATCTATATATTGTGCACACTTAGTAAATTCTTAGTTCTAATTTCATGACTGTTAAGTAAAGGTTATGAAGTGTGTTATTTCCTTTTAGAAAGAGCGTAAAGTGTTGATCAAAAGCCTGTTTGATTTGAAAGGTTTATAAAAGATTTCCACTTAAATCAGCGTTGTTAAGTAAAATTATGAGTGAAGTTAACTCGTTATCGTAAGCCACTCAAAATCACTTGAGAGTCCAATAAAAACATTATGAAGCCGAAAACAAATTCTAAAGCCCTTGTAGCAATAATTATTATTATTACTTCGTGTAAAAATCGTTGAATTCATTGTTCTTTCGTGTCAAAAGAACTTTCTTTTTGACATGTCGATTTGTTTTAAAATGGCTGTAAATTAAAACAAATTTATTACTTTGATAAATAATGTTTAATTAACCATACTCTATGGCAGAGATTTCCAAAGTGGGTTCCTTAACGGACTGTCTGGTGTTCCGCGAAAAACATTTAGAGAAAAAATTTTTCTAAATTTTTTTTCTTTAGTGGCTATGGATTTATTCTGTGTTTCTTGTGAATCATTAAACCGAATAATACTTATACAAATAAGTAGAAGTGGCCAAAATTTTATTCATATTTAGGATGAATCACTAGTCAGTTTTTGGGGCTATCTCATTCCCGAACGTTCTTCTATTGCAAAAATAGCACTTGACACATTGCTGCCATTTCCCACTACCTACTTATATTAAACCGGATTTTCCTTTTATACTGCCATAAAACTTAATACCAAAGTAGACTTAATGCTCTGTCTGACTTGAGAATCAAACTTTCAACTATAAAACCAAAAATATAAAATTACAAAATAAACTTTGTGTTAAACTTGCTAATAATTCTGTTTCATGTGTTATATACTTGTGGAAGATATGAAAATTAAAATCTTTTAGTTTTGAATTTTTCTTCAAAAAATACGCATTGCAGTAATATTACTTTTTAATTATTTTTAAACATACATACTATTTATAAAAGCATATGAAAATATTTATATTATGATTGTATAAAATCATTAGAATCTGGGGTTCCTGGGAAAGTTACTGAAGCAAAAAGGGTTCAGAGTCGAAAAAAAGTTTGAAAAACTCTGCTCTATTGTAAACATGGGGAATGTGTACCTATACTATCCCTAGTCCATAGGTAGGTGGTTTGGAGTAGCTTACCAATGAACACAAGCTTAGAGTGGTGCACAATGAAATAGACCGCTTACCCCCTTTTTGCTGCACTAGTAACTTCAGTATAAAATAACTTAAGGATGTAATATTCCGACGAAGGGGAAAAAGCCTGGTGGGGAGCACCCAGTGCTCTCAGTACGGCTACCCCAGTCTGTATAACTTAGGCATATGGTCCTCAATAAAGATGTATTCATTCATTCATTCATTCAATATTCAGTTTATCCTAACATAAAGTAATAATTGTTATAAACTTAAATCAATATACTAAAATAACCATACACACGATAAAGCATAGCCTTTTAAGAATAAAACAATCTTCTACAGTATAAAGTCAAAGCCATAATTTAAATATAGAGGATTTTACAGAATTTGATGATTGTAGATTACAGTAAATAGAAAAAAACAGGAAGAAATTATGATTAAGGTTTAAGGCATATATTCATGCTTTTGAATGTTATAAAAATAATTTTAGTTTTACAAATTACTTAATGACTCATGGACATATTGTGGTTTGATCATTAATTGTTATTTAACGTGTTTATGTGAAAATTTATATATATATATATATAACAAGATTTCACATAAACACGTGAAATCAATCAATCAATGACCAAACCGCAATATGAAATGAACAAAAAAAGACTAATAACTTTCAACCATAACAAGCGGTCTTCGTCAGAGTCAAATACCCAACTGAGTTTTTTTTTGTTTTTGACTCTGACGAAGACCTTTTTTTTCCCATTTCATATTGTGGTTTGATCATTTTATATATATGTATAAACGATAGTATATTATATACAAGTGCTAAGATTTATGTTCTCTGGAGCCTTTCGAATAGAATTAAATAATACTATTAGTATTTTTAGTACAACAGAGGTTGTCAGAATAATTTAATTTACAAATTAATTAATTTGTTTCCAATTATTATTTTGTTTGTGATTCTGTTAATGTTTGAAATAACTTAGTTCTAGTATAAACATTTTAAAATCTGGCTTATACTCGTATCTTAATTTTGATTATTTCTCGTATTGATTTTGAGTATTTATTCAGCTCCTAGATAATAAAGATTAGCTAACTTTCGATTTTTTTGCTGAAAATTATTTGAAATATGTTTTATTTGATAGGCTGGTAAACATCTACAGCTATTTGTGTTATTCCAAGTGTTAACAGAAACCAGGTTAACAAAGTATGAAATAAATTAATGTTATCAAATTAACATAGAAAGTTAAGGGATAAGATATTGATTAAGTTTTGCTAATTGTAATTGTATAATGCCGAGGTAAATGGTTATTTTCTTAAACAGGCAAAAAAAAGAAGTTAATAATGGATAAAAGATATAGTGTATATGTTAAAAGCAAAAAAAAAAAAGAGAACTGAAAAACATTATAAAATGGAAGAAAGTAAAGAAAAAGAAAATGAGAAATGATGGTAGGTCTCTTGTTTCACAAACTAAATTACTTGTGGAAAAAAATGTAACAGGGAAAGTCTAAGTGGTTGGAATCACCAGCCATTTGGGTCTTCTTACTGCGGCTGAGGAACGTATTACCCCCGACCAACGTGTAATGTTTCCTGTGAGAAATCTTCAAGATGCTTTTATGCTATTACAGTTCCTTACAATTTCCCACTGGATACTTAATCCTTTTTAACGTAATTAGTATGTCTTTATTAGCATGTTATTGTTGTTTTTTTTTCGTTTAATACAAAACTTTTACATTTTAAGAAGATAACACTTAGCATTGCTTAACCCTTTCGCGGTCCATGAAGGCTATAACCGTCGTCACCATGTTGCACAATTGATGCCTCTTCATTACGTGTATTTATAGCAGACGCAAACAAGTAGTTTTTTTGGTCACATCTATTAACTAATTAATATCAATAATTAATTTAACAAATTAATAATCCTCTGATACATCAGTGCTGGCACTGCCACTCTCATTTGGCTCAAAAGTTTTGTCAATGTCTGAGGCGTCTACATCTGATAATTGCAATAACATTTCACTAATTTCTGTATTATTTAGACTTCTTTTAGCCATTATTCTAGGTTTATAATTGATAAAATACCTATAAAATTAATAATTTAAAATGTATACGTCAAAATTCAGATGATAAACCGGGTTACTTTTTGTGAAACAACAACAAAGGTTGATACGGGGCGCACGAGAAACACAACCTCATTCATCAACTGAGAGCGCACTGACCTTGTGATGCCACATACTTCTAATTGTTTAGGAGAAATGACATAGTTGCTACTGAAATCTGTACAAAATTCTCACTGAGTGGGCTAAAGCAGTGCACAACATACACCTTTAATATCTTCGCCCTAAATCACTTTGGGAACCTCTGCATTATATGATATTGATGCGTAAATATTTGACGCATATATTTGCGTCAGCTATTTAATATTATCAGCTATTTAAATATTTGACTGGCGTAAGCAAACGTAATTTATAAATAACATTTTAAGTTGAGCCGGGCGGCGTAGCAAATATTTTAGCCGCCTGGGGCGGTGGTAAGATTTGTCGCCCCTCTCTGGATGGCCTTTCATAATCCGTTAACCTTCAAAATATTTATTTTTATTGAATTACATTCAAGGATGTAATTCTGTTTTGTTGGTCCCAAACTTTCTTTTGGTCCCAAACACAATACTCGTATACATCTCCTATCATACGTACGCGTCATCAATGATAACCAAAGATCGTTAAAAACAAAAACGTATAATTCAATTTATAAATAAAAATTGTTAAATTAAATTAACTGGCTACCCAAACAAATATAACAAACTTTGAACACCATTAGAAAAGTAGTTTTGAAAAATATTAAAAATTTTGTTTTTAATTTCAAAATTTTCCAGTTTAAAATTCGTTTAAAACAGTCTTACTCATATAAACCATAAAAACAATATCGACCTTAAAAACTCATTTGCTATAAAATTTCAAATTTTTTGTTAACTTTTTATAATGTTTTCTATTTTAACCCCCCTCTAAATACCTCCGCACGGGTCGGACCGCCCCCCCTTCCTGCTCACCCTTGCTCTGCCACTTTCGAGAAAGCAATGTAAGCAAAGTTAATTGGGCTGAATAAAATTCATATCAGTATTTTCCTTTTTTCTGATAGAAGTTGATTTAGACTGGTTTGTTTAGTTAAGCAGTTTTTTAAACTTCATAAACATTACTGAAGTTAGTTAACTTAATTGTTACATGTATATATGAAATATACGGTTACTAGTATTAGTTATTTCAAGAACTAATCTATTATTCTGCAACTTTAATAAAATGAATGTTCTTTTCTTCCAATGGAAGGAAAAAAATTGATTTTTTGCTATTAATAGAAATCTCTATGAAATTAATAGAAAACTCTGATGCGGATATCTCGTGACATCCGTTATCCTCATTATTGATATAACTTTTATCAAAAAATTGAATTAAATTATTAAAAAGAATGAATAAATAATCTTGACCAGGAATTATTAATTAAAAAAAACCTAAATATTATTAACTAATACTAATAATTATAACTTTAAAACTTATAATTACACTTAAATGAATTATGTAATCGGGAAATTTATTATCATTCATAGTGATCATTATAATAGTTAGGTTGCAGTGGCAGTTCCACAAGGGAACACACGTAGGCCGAGCATTGGCCCTTTGTGATACCACACAATGAAGATTGATTCTACAGTGGGAGTCCTAAATTTTGCCTAACTCAAATGTATTTAGAGTAGGGATCTTTAACGAGTACCTGACATCGTACAGGCTCGGGACCGACGGTTTAACGTCCTTCTCCGAGGGACGACGCGCTCAGATTTATTCACCTCCCGCGTGAATAAATCGAGGGCCAGGTGAGGATTGAACCCCGGTCCTATCAGTTCAGAGGCGAGCACGTAACCACTGGGCTAGCCTGGCCCCCTGATCATTATAATAGTCATAATAAAGTCAAGAAATGTAAATAAATCCGATAACAATAGCGGGTGGTCAATGATTCCAAAATGAATTTTTAGTTTTTATAGATATACTAGACTACCCGTGACCCTTTGTGTCACTCAGAAATTATAACAATAGGTATTCAAATTAATTCACTGAACATGATTGACAGGGATAACTTTAATTGTTGTTTCTTGTTATTAAGGCACGGGAATAGATTCTTATATGGCCCAAGTTTTGATATAGTATTCCTAACATGTTCAAGATACGAGTATATGCACAGTATGTATATTTAGCAAAATAAAATTAATTTAAAATTAAAAAAAATCATTTATTTTATCATATAAATAAATAAAAAATCAATTCAAGTTATGTACACAATGAAATATATTTAAAACAAACAAAACTTCTGCCACTTCTATGATACTGTCAAAATTTAAAGTTTGTGGAGTTAGTTTATTAGTTTATTCGTAAAGTTTATTAGTTAAATCGTTGTTTAAAAACACATTTTGGCCAGAAAAATGTAACTTTTCCGTTATGCAATATAGTCCCCAAACAATATGGGTTCTTCTAAATTACAACGTACATTTTTGTGTAAAATATGAATTTGATGCATCAAAGATTGTGGATTGTAGCAAAGTAACAATATTTTGGATACACACCAACTCGCACATACACATAGCATCGAAAAAACGTCAAAAAAAGGACTGTACGGACCTCAAGACACATTAATTCGTCAAAATTTCGAGATCGAGTACTTTCATCATCACTATACTTTACTTACAGTAAAGTAGAAACGTGTTGGGAGATGGCAATGTGATTTTAACAGCAGTTAACTATTCCTGAATGATGTGTTTAATTTATATTTGTTATTATAGGGTAAAAAACTAATTAAATGGTCTCCACATATGAAAATTTAATCATATAAACAACGCGTTTCGAACACATAGTGTTCTTCCTCAGGTTTTAATTAAAAAATACAAGTTATCAAAGAGTTATCAATAGTACAAAGTAAATATAGCACAAAATAAAAATGAAATAAAATAAGGAAGAGAGTACGAACCTAAAGGTGAGTGCTGTGGTACAACTGACTGGGGTGTACTCCATACTCTCACCCACGTCCATCCTATTCCCAGTCAGTTGTACCACAGACACTCACCCTTAGATTCGTACTCTCTTCATTATTTTATTTTATTTTTATTTTGTACTATAGATACCTCTTTGATGACGTATTTTTTAGTTAATGCCTGAGGAAGAACACTACGTGTTCGAAACGCGTTGTTTATACGATTACATTTTTATATGTGGAGACCATATCATTAGCTTTTTACCCTACAATGAGTAAATACCACATAATAACTGATTGCAACACATATGTGGAGACCATATCATTAGCTTTTTACCCTACAATGAGTAAATACCACATAATAACTGATTGCACTACTTAGAATTTTTTGGTTGATGTTATTATAATTTGGTTCTAGAATTGTTAGTACGATATTTTCTTCATGAAAATTATAAAGTTATATTGGAAAATATATTTACAAAATTACTCAGTAAAAGAGATTTAATTGAACAACTACTACTTTATGAAAATAGCAGCCATAACTGCAATCTCATTACACATAACAACATTTCAAGTTAATCTTAATGAGATCTTGATCAAGTGAACACAAACTGTAACCTATTGTGTGGTTATAACCACTTTGAACAAACACCAACTGAAATCTATTTAAACATAATCTAACCAATGTCAAAATTAGAGGGGCCAGGCTAGCTCAGTGGTTACGTTCTCGCCTCAGAACTGATAGGACCGGGGTTCAATCCTCATCTGGCCCTCGATTTAATCACGCGAGAGGTGAATAAATCTGTGCACGTCGTCTCCCGGAGAAGGACGTTAAACCTGTTAGCATCGGTGGTTCAGTGGTAGAATGCTCGCCTGCCACGCGGGCGACCCGGGTTCGATTCCCGGCCGATGCAGAGTTTTGCTCAGGTTATTGAACCTAACGAAGTGTGTGTGGGTATATTACATTTTGTATCCCGCCACGTTAACTAATTTAGAGAATGCAGTGGTAAAAGGCCTAGATGTCTGTCCACTAATTTGGCATGCACCTTGCTGTGCATGGCTAGCTGACCCTTGACCCTTGTCAAAATTAGACATCAAAATTTTGTAAATCCATCAAAGTTTTGAATGATATTTATTTTAATATTGATTACTTTTAGTAAAGTGAAAAAGACATAAGAATTGTATGAGTGGTTGACAACTGTCGAGTAGAATACAGATCTTTTCTATTAGAATGAAACAATTAATATATATAAATAAATAAATTCTTATTATGAATAACTTTTACAGTAAAATATAATGGTTTGTCTTAATCTTTCTTTGTGATTTAACACGAAAAACTCTATCTCATATTTAAAAATCTAATAAAAAAATAAGCAGTCGAATGGAAAAAATACTAATCTGCTTGTCTCAAAGCATTTTATTTCAATTTATTGAGTTATATTCAATCTATTGAAGGTAAAAAAGGGTAAAAAAAAATTAATGCTTAAACCTGTGGGAGCTTATATATATATATAAAAAAAAATCATAGCCTAATATCAAAGAAATTTGTGGAGTTAATCAAGAGTTTTTTTTTTAATCTCTGTTTATAAAAATTAGAGAACTTAAAAAGAAATTTAAAAAAAAAATCAATATAAGTAATATTAATGTTGGACAAAAATAAGAGGATGAAGGCGACAAGGTTTATGTGTAGCAGAAAGAGCAAAGCCCTTAGGTGGGCGTTTTTAAAAACTTAAGCTAAAAAAAGAACAGCCTTAACAAACTTTAATCGTCTTACTATTGAGGGGAAGCCTGATTACTCCCTGCCAAATCACCTTCTTTTTTTTTCTTAGGCTATACACCACCGGTGACCCTTTCTGAATCCATTATAACTTTTCAAGTATATTCTGCTTAGTTATTGGGTATTCTTTAAAACAAAAAAAAAACAACTTTAATAAGTTACACTTTTTTTTTGAAAAACAAATATGTTTTGTAATCTTATAAGAACGAATTATAAGCTATATTACATTTTTAAACTTTTTAAACAAATAACCAATTTTTTTTTTAAAAAAAAATGTTTCGATTTTATGTAAAACTAGTTTAGTTTTGATATAAAATTTAAAATTTGTGATCTATGATAATTCTGAAAGCTTCCAGACACACTAAATGTTACACTGTTTGGCTAATCATAAGGAAAATGTGCTAATAAAGTACTTTTTCTTCTTCTTGGAATTTGATCAGGGTTAATATATGGAATCACCTTTTCGCCAACGTTTCGTCTTTATTTTAAGACATCTTCAGGGCTATAAACTAATAAAAAACAGTGGATATTTGTCATATCTACTTTACAATCATCATAAAAAATTAAAAAAACTTACTTACTCAAGGCTAGCTTCTAATACCGAACCAACAAAGCCGTTAACCAACGAAACGTTGGCGAAAAGGTTTCAAAGAACCCTGACCAAATTCGAAGAAGAAGAAAAGGTGTTTATTAGTAACTGTGGTTAAGAAAACAATACCCAAGTACTAAAGCTCTAAAGATATTTTACCGTTGAGAATTTTTTTTAACGTCTTTATTTATAAATATACAACTACGCATATTCTGCGTAACAGGCATATGTAGTAATAGATTACACAATAACATCGATGCACAAGAGCAAAGAATGAAACCCACTGGTTCATTCTCACTTTTCACTTTTTTTTTTTTAGTATATTATTGTAATAGTAGATCCCTGGACCATTTTCTCTTAAGTCATCTTAAGGGATTCTGGGAAGGATTCGTACAAATGGATTTGGGTGAGAGGAAAGCTTGTTGTGAAATGACTTATACCGATTATTAAAATAATTTTAAGTATTAAAATGGAGAATTACTAGCCATTTCAGATTATCATATGAAATTCTCACTTGACGACAACAGAACGATTTAACATCGTTTAGCAGAACACAGTGTATCTGTTGATCATTTCCCCAAACTTTAACAGTCTACAGTAGTCTTCATTTATCTCTGTCATAAATCTTGTTGGCTATGATTAGTACAGTTTTCTACAAAATAGTATATTTCTCAGCTGAACAAAAGAACAACACAATATTTCCTTTAGGACTTTCCACTCTATATTTACATAGCGTCATTTTCCAAAAAATAAGACACTGTCTTGTTTCTTTTTAGGTCCAAAAACGTGCTAGGACTTATTTTCGGGGGAGGGCTTCAAGTACAATAAGTACTAGGTAATAATCAGATTTACAAAACTGAAATGCACAAACGTTGTACCTGCCCCGTCACTCTATGTAGACTGTTGCAATACAAAAAATTGTTGTTGTAAAAATACAAAATTGTAATGTAGTGCAATCTGTTATTATGTGGTATTTACTCATTGTAGGGTAAAAATCTAATGAAATGGTCTCCACATATAAAACTTTTAATGATATAAACAACGCGTTTCGAACACGTAGTGTTCTTCTTCAGGCATTAACTAAAAAAAATACAATGACACCAGAGAGTTATCTATAGTACAAAGTAAATAAGTACAAAATTAATATAAAATAAAATAAGGCAGAAAGTACGAACCTAATGGTGAGGGCCTCTGAATAAGACTGACTGGAAATGGAAAGGACATGGGTGGGGGTATATAGGGTACATCTGTTTCTTATTAGAGCAGGTAGAGTTTTCTCTAAAGTTAGGCTGAGCCTTTACATTTTCTTTTAGACTAAGTGTAGGAAACATATTGAAAAAATAACACACAGAGCTATAACGAAATATAAACCAAATATATGTATAAGGAGGAAGTAGAACTTTTTTTTTTTTTTTTTTTTTTTTTTTTATATTATTATTTTATATAAATAAATTAAGAAACGTTGTACATTTGGGGATTTGCTCATTGAGGCAAGGCTATGAAATCAACAAACTAGTGCACGATAATTCTTCTACTTGCCTCAATGAGCAAATCCCAAATGTACAACGTTTCTTAATTTATTTATATAAAATAATAATATAAAAAAAAAAAAAAAAATTTCTACTTCCTCCTTATACATATATTTGGTTTATATTTCGTTATAGCTCTGTGTGTTATTTTTTCAATATGTTTCCTACACTTAGTCTAAAAGAAAATGTAAAGGCTCAGCCTAACTTTAGAGAAAACTCTACCTGCTCTAATAAGAAACAGATGTACCCTATATACCCCCACCCATGTCCTTTCCATTTCCAGTCAGTCTTATTCAGAGGCCCTCACCATTAGGTTCGTACTTTCTGCCTTATTTTATTTTATATTAATTTTTGTACTTATTTACTTTGTACTATAGATAACTCTCTGGTGTCATTGTATTTTTTTTAGTTAATGCCTGAAGAAGAACACTACGTGTTCGAAACGCGTTGTTTATATCATTAAAAGTTTTATATGTGGAGACCATTTCATTAGATTTTTACCCTACAATGATACAAAATTGTATTTTGAAGATAAATTCAACTTTATAATAAGTAGTGCATTCCTTGAAACGAACTGTAGAGGTAAACAAGAAATTTCTTGTAATGTTTTGTTCCAAACAGTTCTATGAAATATTAGGGCAGCTAGAGATAACTGCTAAAAATTCAACAGCATTTTTTTAAATAATTATGTTATTCATATTATTTTAACTGGGGTTTATTTTCAGGGAAGGGCTTATATTACAGAGTGTTCCGTAAATCACATTAGGGTTTATTTTCGGGGGACTATTTTCAGAAAAAGACGGTATGAACAAGTGATGACTTGCAAAGTCCTTCTGAAACCATCCTTAAAACGACAATAACTTCTTAGAACTTGTTTTCTTTCAAGATTAAATCAGTTGGAGTAGTAGACAGCTAAATTTTTCTTTATAAATTTATAAAGATCCAATAAATAAAGGATCAATAAAGATCAATAATAAAAATCAATAAATACATTTGTATTAATTATAAAAGTAGAGGATGAATAATTAAATGAAATATAAAAAGTCATTTAACAGTAAAAATTGAGGTCAAGGTCAAACGGACTTCAGATAGAAGTCAAAAATGTGACTCCTCTTAAAACACTTTAAACAAATTGATGTTAAGAGTTTAAGGGAGATCTGTTTAAGAATTTTGCGAGAAAAAACTTAATTAGAACCCATAATGATGAAAACTATTTAATATTTGAGAATAATAATAGATGATAATTTTAGGTTGATACGATGACTGACACAGAACCTGACACCGTTCAAAAAGAATATACAATCTACAACTACAAAGAATATACAATGGGCAACAAGAATCACAAGTGCGCAATCTCATCAGTAGAAGCAGTTGTTCACGAGGTCCCAAGAAAAATACAAGTAATTCTTTTTCTCATATATATATATAAATGATCAAACCACAATAAGAAATGGGAATACAAGACTAAGATCTTTCAACCGTTTTGACTCTGACGAAGACCGCTTGTTACGGTTGAAAGATCTTAGTCTTGTTTTCCCATTTCTTATTGTGGTTTGATCATTGATTGTTGTTTCACGTGTTTATGTGAAATCTTTTATATATATATATATATATATATATATGATCAAACCACAATATGAAATGTGAAAAAAAAGACTAAGATTTTTCAACCGTAACAAGCGGTCTTTGTCAGAGCTAAAAACTGAACTTTTTTTTCTATTTCATATTGTGGATTGATCATTCATTGTTATTTCAAGTGTTTATTATATTAAGCAAGTGACCACTGATGACCGTAGTTTGACCTTAAGAGCGTTTAAGGAGGCCAGACGCTCCTAAGTAAATAAAAAAACTCAACTGTACCTAGTTGAGGGGCAAACTCTAATCCTAGAATATATATATATATATATATATACAAAACTATAGTTTATCGGGACTAGGTCTGTTCTTCAGGTTCAAATTAAACTCTCATTGCCAACGTTTCGGTCTTTATTTAAAACCTTTTTCATAGGCCTACAAAAACAGAGGAAATATAAGAAATAATACAATCATTCAAAAATTTAACATACATAAAAGTGCAATTAGTTACAATCAATTGTAACTAATTGCACTTTTATGTATATCCCGATAAACTATAGTTTTGTTTCTATTCCACGGTCGATACTTTTATCAATATATATATTATATATATTGGTATACTTTGGGAGCAGACCTTCTTTTAAACATACCTCATTAAATATCTTGCCAACATTAAGTTTAGTATGTTTCCTACATACCTTTTCAAGATTTCGAATGCTACTTTTCCATCTTTGTGGTATCATATAAATTAACTATCCGATTTTTTCATTTTATATATATATATAGTTTACACAGGAAAGAGAAAAACAAATAAAAACACACACCAAAAATACTCACAATTATATTTCGACATTCGTCGTCATCGGGCAGAAGTAGTCCCTTTGAGTAGCTGAAGCTGACTGTATATATATACGAGTATATAAGTATAAGTGGGCAGTAGGTCTTCTTGGAGACAGATGAAATTAAAATATGCAGCAGCCTCTGCATTAACACCCTTTCTGCTGATAGCCTCTATTTTGTATATAGCATCTATTATATATATAATATATATATATAAATAATGTGTCGAAGAATATTTAACAAAAATGTTTTAAGAGAAAAAGTACAAAAAAATCAACCAAGAATGTCTGTAAAATATTTTCAAACTTATTTTTTTAAGTTTAAAAGAATGAAATATATTTCATTCTAAAACATGAAATATAAAATGCTGATATATTTTTATTTGTTCTGTAAAATTTTTAAGTTATTTAAATATGATTCTCTAAATTTTGGGGCACTTTGCATTTGAACATATAATAAAGATATGTGTTTAAAAAACGCTGTGTTAAACTCTAGAAGAGATATCTCGTTAAAGTAAAATTCAATTTATTTACGTCAAGAGGTATTTTCTGTAATACGTATTTTCTTTTTGTTAGTTCAACCCGCAAAACTAAATAATGGAACAAATGATTCAGGATAATGGTTGATAATGGAACAAAAATATTTCAGGAGTTTTTTTTTCTGTAAAATGTTTTAACAAATTTGAAACCAACATAAATGTGTGTAATAAAGGACAAAAGAAATAAGAAGGAGAAAAATGGAATGTTTGTGTTTAGTGAGTATGTGTGTGTGTGTGTGTGTGTGTGTGTGTGTGTGTATGTTTGAGAGGAGAGAGAGAGAGAGAGAGAGAGTGAGTGATAGTGAAGAAAAAGCGACTCATTCTTTTGGGAAACGCGAGAGACTGAAATAAAAATGATGTTTCAAGTCGAGATTTGGGCGAACAAAAGAGATCTGTGTTTGTTGATCGCACGCCATCCACCTCTCTGACTTCCTGCAAAACAACTTCTTT
This sequence comes from Hermatobates lingyangjiaoensis, assembly GCA_026182355.1. NCBI lineage: Eukaryota > Metazoa > Arthropoda > Insecta > Hemiptera > Hermatobatidae > Hermatobates > Hermatobates lingyangjiaoensis. The sequence goes on along the minus strand of JAPFBL010000320.1, from coordinate 443,582 downwards.
CACAAATCTAACTTTCACTTGTAATTTTTTTTTATCCAGAATATTTACTTTTTTACATTTTTTTATTATTTTCTTCTGTTTTTTAATGATTTTTTTAGAGTAAATGTTGAGTATTCTAACTTATATTCATTACTAGCTGACCTACCTGGCTTTACCCGGGAAACAATTTAATTCCAACTCTAATAATAAATTAAATATAACGACAACAATTTAAATTTTCTATACTTCTGTTACTCTTTACTTCTTTGAGATAAACGAAATTAATACAGAATTAAAATTATAGATTACGCAAAAAAGATATAATCTAACAGTGATTATAAATTGCACACTTTGTCTAATACAATTGTTAGTTGATAGATTAGATTAAACAAATAATAAAAAGAATATTTTTTGCCAAACAATACATAAAGAAATGAAACGTCTTCTAGTTAGATATAATCGATATATATAATAATTTATTATGGAGTAGTATAATGCCTATATGGAGTAGGTCCGGATACTAATTACTAATAATTAAATATTTTAAACAAACGAATTAATCAATCAGGAATAAATAAAGAAGTCTTACAATTATTAAACTTAAACAAAATACTTTAACTATTCTTTTAAGATTAGTTAATATATCATTATTATTCGTAATACTATCATGCATACTTAAAGTTAATAAGTTATTATTTAACGCATAACTTTCTTTAATGCTTAAAGGAAGGTAAACCAATGAGATATGAAAAGTTAATTGTAACCTATTGATAATAGCTAAAGCTTTGTAAAGTTAATAAGAAACCCATATAAAATTACAGTAATTTCTTTAATATCAATCTGAAAACAATAATAAAATTTCTGGTACCTGGTTATTTCCAATTGAACAAAGAATGTGGAAATATTATCATAAAGAATAACCTACCTGCGGCCGCCATTACCAATTAAAGTCAAAATGTAAACAAACAGGTTATACAGCAAACCTTATCTATTATAATACTTTTGGGACATTACCTGAACCACAACTCTGATCTTTAAACAACTTTACATAAACCTTTCTGGGGATATACCTAATAATTTCCTAAATTTTCACGGCGATTGGATGTATGGTTTTTGAATCTATCGAGTACAAACAGACATACATTCATTTTCATATATATAGATTAGTTACTAATTTATATACGGAGACAAAGACCAGTTGTTTTGGTTAAATGACCGTGGCTATATTTCTAAATTTTATACTATGGTTTAGACATTGATATTTATTTGATGCGTTTACTCCCAATATATAGCGCATTTTACTTACTTTATTACAAAACTTTATCATCTTCTCGTTGGAAGCTTATTATAGTATTTTAGTGAAAGAAAAATTAACACAAAAAAATAAAAAAAAACAGTATGGTCTATCCTCTACTTTATAATAAGTAAGCATAATATCAGATTCGCTGAAAATGAATTTAGTTCTGGTATTATTTTAATATAATAATATAATATACTATATTTAATATATTTATAATATATAATATAATATATATTATAATATATATAAAAAATATAATATAATTATAATATATAATACATATTTATATATTAATATATAATATATTTAATATTTAATAAAATATAACTTTCGTTTAGTTTTAATATAACTTTGGTATTTATTAATAATAATACCAAACGCTCTGCTGAAGTATTATCAAACTCATAATTGATTAATTTATTGAGTACATCTAATGTAGCTTTATCTGATTTAACAGTTATAACGAACTTGAATTTATTTATCTAGAGCAATGTGACACGTTATTATTATTATTATTATTATTATTATTATTATTGTTGTTGTTGTTAAAGTGAGGGCCGAAATTTTAAGGACTCTTGCTCACTATGTCACAGTGACATTCTATTCTGCGTTCCTTGGAGCTTCCAGAATCAAGTTTAGAAATCAAGTTCGTTATTCTATTTTATGATTGTCCTTTAAAAATGGATCTCTTACTCATCTATTGGTTTTAGGCATAATTTGTCAAAAATCTATAACCTCTTAAAGATGATTACCTAGACTTCATATGTAATGTGTTCTAAGGTTCTTCCCTTACCAGATAAGAGTCAGCAATCTTAGTATGTTGCTAATTGCAGTTTGCATAAATGATACTTGCAGCTAAGAGGATAACGGAGAGTTAGATATTGTACTTCTAGCTTTTCTCCGCTTCATTTTAATTACTTTACTAAAATAAGTTGTAATAATCATGTTTTTATGATTTACTCTTTTACATTATTGACAAAGCAGAGTATATAACATAGAACAGTTATCAAGCATAATGTGTTATAATCTACCGTAATGCTGTTTAATTTAGGAGAACCACTGCCTCAGCATTCTGACTTACCACGATCTTCTGACCAAGAGACTCCATCATAAAAACTAATTTCTAATATGAAGGGATAATGGAAATAAGAATTAGCCAAGTGATATGATTCAACAGGATAAAACAAGATTATTACATATATACTCGTATATATATATATATATATATATACTTCAAATAAAATGAAAGGTCCGTGTGGACAATAAAAACTTTTACACATAGGAAAGAACACAGAAAGTCACTTCAGAACTCACTTCGATATTTTACATCCGTCGTCATTGGGAAGAAGTGCGAAGTTCTCGCGTTGAGAAGCAAACTGCTACTGGCCGCCAGAGTAACTCGTAGAACCACCGCCATGCTGCCCCCCAGCGGAGGAGAGGAAAAATAGAAATCCCTCCAATATTTATTTATAAAACAAGATAAAATATATTTAATACGAAATAATAATGAAGACAACAATAGAAATGCAAATAAATTAAAAAAGAAAAAGTATAAACACTGAGGGAAAAAAATTAACGGTAGAGGTTAAGACCAGGAGGAGAGCGAGCCCCAAGGAGGCATATGAATGCCTCTTCAGAAGCTATAAGGGTGACATGGCAGTTAGACTCGGGCAGGAAACCCTGGTGTGTGCCTCTTTCTCTGTGTGTTGCTTTTCTGCGTTTTTGAGCTGATATATATATATTCGTATATTTGGGGAACAGTCCTTCATTGATACATGTGAGATACAAACAACACTGAAATATTATATCAAGAAAGAGATCATGGCAGATTAAGTATTATAGAGGCCCTGAATATATTGGAAATGAGGCCCAGTATAAATAAACAAACTGCAAGTATTGCAAAAGTATTGAAGTTGCACATGGTACAGTTCCAACCTCAACAAATAGGGAATTTAACAAGGACAGAAGAAACTGAAGACTCACCTGTGGACATATAACAGGAATTGCAACCTACCAGTTTTAATGTTTATCCTTATATTTCTATCGTGTTATTTGAGTGTTAAAGTTAAGTTTTAGATAATAGTGTTAAATAGTTTTTAAGATACTATGGATATTTGTTCAAAAATAACCCTGTAGATGGTCAAAGAAGACTGAAACGTAATAATAAATTACGATTAAAAATGGACAGAAAATCATATGGTGAGTTAATATACCTAGTTCCTGGAGAATTTAAAGGACGAATATGAGATTTGCAAAAGAAATCCAAAAAACTGATCAAGACAAAAGTAGGCAGAAATTATAATCTGACACACACACACACACACACACACACACACACACACACACACACACACACACACATATATATATATATATATATATATATATATATATATATATATATATTACGAGTTTCACTATAGAGAGGTCGAACAAAAGTTGAAGAGACTCTCCAACTTTCTTAGCAAGCCTGCAAAGAAGAAAGACCCGTTCAATGAGGATTTCTCAAATCAACTGGATTTTTAACTATTTTTAAATTTGCAAACAACTTAAACAAGTATCTTTACTTACCGTTTTAAAATGAATTCATTTATTTGTTTAAGCTTATATTTATTAAGAATTGACTAGTTTTAGTAATTTTCTAAACGAGCAAAATTTATTCAAAAATAAAAAAAAACAAATAATCAACGAATGTCCAAAATATCAAACATCAAACATTTCTTGAGAATAACTAGTTTTAATGTATTTGAAAGTTGAAAGGTTTTTGTGAGTCAAATGCCAAAGTGTTAGTAAACAAAAATAATACTTCAAAATAAAATGACCTTTAACATTATGATCAATGGATCAAATAAATGAACAAAATAACACTTGCGCACTCTGGAAAAGATAATAAATACCTCTGAGTTAAAAGAAATTTATTTCTAATGAAAATTGAAAAAGTTGCAGTCACGATTTGAAGTTAATTCGTTAAAATAATGTATGTTTTAAAAGGATAGTAATAAAAAGAAATTTGAAAAAGAATTTAGTACGTTTGCTTTCATGACGAATAATTTAACGATTTACTAACTGCTATCGGCTATAGACTAATAATAAACACCGTGAGAGCTTGTGATAGAAACCTATACAGATATTAAGGGAGTCGTTTCGAAAGGTAAGCTATTGTTGGCACCATGAAAGGTGACGTCATTTCCTTTAATATTTCACTCCGTGCGAAAAGGCTCCAACATTTCCCGCTATGAATGTAATATTTTATGATGTGACGACCTAGCTATTTCAGCCGTTATTTCTTTACTATATTTTTGTTTCAAGCAATACTATTAGTTAAGCTTCTTTTTTTTCTCTTGACAAAAATTATTTAAATTTGAAGTTTATGTTAAACATTGAGTAAAAAAAAAAATTATTTACATTGGGTATGAAATATTTTATTTAAAATTAAAATTTTCACGATTAAATGAAATTTTGATTTGCAGCAAGAGCAAGTTATATGACTCCCTAGTTAGGGCGACATCTAGCAGTCCCGAGCTCTTAAAGAGCTCTCTTCTGCTTCCTTGAGGGGACATCTAAGTCCCGAGTTTAAAGAGCTCTCTTCTGCTTCCTTGTTAGGGCGACATCTAGCAGTCCCGAGCTCTTAAAGAGCTCTCTTCTGCTTCCTTGTTAGGGCGACATCTAGCAGTCCCGAGTCTTAAAGACTCTCTTCTGCTTCCTTGTTAGGGGCGACATCTAGCATCCCGAGCTCTTAAAGAGCCTCTTCTGCTTCCTTGTTAGGGCGACATCTAGCAGTCCCAGCTCTTAAAGAGCTCTCTTCTGCTTCCTTGTTAGGGCGACATCTAGCAGTCCCGGCTCTTAAAGAGCTCTCTTTGCTTCCTTGTTAGGGCGACATCTAGCAGTCCCGAGCTCTTAAAGAGCTCTCTTCTGCTTCCTTGTTAGGGCGACATCTAGCAGTCCCGAGCTCTTAAAGAGCTCTCTTCTGCTTCCTTGTTAGGGCGACATCTAGCAGTCCCGAGCTCTTAAAGAGCTCTCTTCTGCTTCCTTGTTAGGGCGACATCTACAGTCCCGAGCTCTTAAAGAGCTCTCTTTCTTCCTTGTTAGGGGACTCTAGAGTCCCGGCTCTTAAAGAGCCTCTTCTGCTTCCTTGTTAGGGCGACATTAGCAGTCCCGAGCTCTTAAAGAGCTCTCTTTGCTTCCTTGTTAGGGCGACATCTAGCAGTCCCGAGCTCTTAAAGAGCTCTCTTCTGCTTCCTTGTTAGGGCGACATCTAGCAGTCCCGAGCTCTTAAAGAGCTCTCTTCTGCTTCCTTGTTAGGGCGACATCTAGCAGTCCCGAGCTCTTAAAGAGCTCTCTTCTGCTTCCTTGTTAGGGCGACATCTAGCATCCCGACTCTTAAAGAGCTCTCTTCTGCTTCCTTGTTAGGGCGACATCTAGCACCCGACTCTTAAAGAGCTCTCCTTCTGCTTCCTTGTTAGGGCGACATCTAGCATCCCAGCTCTTAAAGAGCTCTCTTCTGCTTCCTTGTTAGGGCGACTCTAGCAGTCCCGAGTCTTAAAGAGCTCTCTTCTGCTTCCTTGTTAGGGCGACATTAGCATCCCGAGCTCTTAAAGAGCTCTCTTCTGCTTCCTTGTTAGGGCGACATCTAGCAGTCCCGAGCTCTTAAAGACTCTCTTCTGCTTCCTTGTTAGGGCGACATCTAGCAGTCCCGAGCTCTTAAAGAGCTCTCTTCTGCTTCCTTGTTAGGGCGACATCTAGCAGTCCCGAGCTCTTAAAGAGCTCTCTTCTGCTTCCTTGTTAGGGCGACATCTAGCAGTCCCGAGCTCTTAAAGAGCTCTCTTCTGCTTCCTTGTTAGGGCGACATCTAGCAGTCCTGAAGCCCTTAAAGAGCTCTCTTCTGCTTCCTTGTTAGGGCGACATCTAGCAGTCCTGAAGCCCTTAAAGAGCTCTCTTCTGCTTCCTTGTTAGGGCGACATCTAGCAGTCCCGAGCTCTTAAAGAGCTCTCTTCTGCTTCCTTGTTAGGGCGACATCTAGCAGTCCCGAGCTCTTAAAGAGCTCTCTTCTGCTTCCTTGTTAGGGCGACATCTAGCAGCCCGAGCCCTTAAAGAGCTCTCTTCTGCTTCCTTGTTAGGGCGACATCTAGCAGTCCCGAGCTCTTAAAGAGCTCTCTTCTGCTTCCTTGTTAGGGCGACATCTAGCAGTCCCGAGCTCTTAAAGAGCTCTCTTCTGCTTCCTTGTTAGGGCGACATCTAGCAGTCCCGAGCTCTTAAAGAGCTCTCTTCTGCTTCCTTGTTAGAAATTTTGATTTACTAATTGTTTTGTACTTAAGATGTAAAAAAAGTGTTCTAACCAATAGCAGCAGCATTCGCTTTATAATTATTCTTAGTTTTATTTAGCACTCGCTCGGTCAAAATCCGTGCTAGGGCTTATTCTCGGGGGAGGGCTTCAAGTCATCTTCTGAAACATCGTAATAAATTATAAGAATTTCAAATTCCGTTCTGATTTTCCTCCAAATCTATTTCTAAATTTGGCCTAATTCAAGTGTATTTAGAAGTAGGGATCTTTAACGAGTAACTGACATCGTAAAGGCTCAGGACAGACGGACTCAGAAAGTCCTTCTCCGAGGGACGACATGCTCAGATTTATTCACCAACCACATGAATAAATTTAGGGCCTGGTGGGTATCGAACCGCGGTCCTATTAGTTCAAAGATGGGTATGTTAACCACTGAGCTAACCTAGCCCTTGTGGACTTCACTAACAAATAACTCTCATGAGTTCATCAGGAAATTAAAAAAAAAACATATGAGTAACAAAATCTCAAAAAGAAACGAAACAATTATATCTGTTTACAATAGTATTATAAGGTTTTTTAACTAGTTTTAGACTAAAAGAAGTTTATTCTTATTCTCTCTATATAAGAAACAAAAAAGTTCGAGACATTCTTTAAAAAGGTTGAGACGATTTCTTTTCATACTTTCCACAAAGTTTAGTTTCACTGATATAATTATAATTCTTACTCCTTTTAAAGTTATCGATAAATTTTAATAAATACCAATAAAAGGTAACTAGTGGGGGAGGTTCATTTATTGACCTTTACTCTTAGTTAAAAGTTATGGCTTTCGAACTTTACCACTTAAATTTAGTTCTAAAAAGTTAAGTTTCTTACAAGTTTCTTTTCCATTAATTTTAATTACAGAAACTTTTTTTTTTTCACTCCTACTATAAGTTGTCAAGTAATTATCTAACTTCAATTTACTAATGTAACTTCAAGATAAATTTTTAATATATGCTATTTGATTAATTACTCAACTTTTAGATTACCTTTGTTTTTAACTGAACTGTAACTAAGAGCATTTTGATAAAACCAGTTTCTTAATAGTAATAAATATAATATTAATATTAAAAAAGAATATTAATAAAAAAAAATTAATAAAAAAGTCTTTTCGTTAGACCATCTGGGTTTTTCTTTTCTATATTAGAAATAGGTAAAACCGTCATACCTCGTAAGATGATCTTGGAGTTGTTAGAGCGCTTTCGGACGTTGTCCATCTTCGATCGCAACAAACCTACTGAGCTGTTTTACAGGGGGTTGGTTATCTGTTAAGTCCACTGCTATCCTGATATTATTACTTTGATTTTATTTAGTTATTTTGGTTTTTATTTTTTAACTATTATCTAGTTTGATTAAAAAAAAATCAAACTAGATAATAGTTAAAAACTAAAAATCAAAATAATAATATCAGGATAGCAGTGGACTTAACAGATAACCAACCCCCTGTAAGATCATACGAGGTATGACGGTTTTACCTATTTCTAATATAAATCATACTAACCTTAGTGGTATTAACAATATGCATGTATTTTCTTTTCTAATTAGAGCATTTAGTGCTGTCTAAATAGAAATCAAACTTGATTAATTAGAAGTGCAATTAAAAAAGTGGTTGTCAAGACGGCTTAAAAAGAGGTTTAAAAGTGGTCGTTCTAGGACTTTGTGATAAGCCTCACACAAGTACGTCTTACTCTTTACTGCTTTGACGACTAAATAGAAATTAAATTTAATTATATTCTCCATTTCTGATTATGTTAATTGTAATTACTCTATATTGTCAAAGAAAAAAAATGAACGTGATAAAGTTTCTTCTATTCATCAAAGAGGTTAATTGCAGTACTCTAAAACATTCTAATTATAATTAAACTTGCTGTTTCCTCTTAACAAAAAGTAATTTTTTTTCCTGAAAACTAGAGTGATAAAAGATAAAAGTAAATTTTTGTCGGTGCATATCTATGTGTTCTATCAATTTATTGTGTTATGCATTATTATTTAATGTCAAGTGTATATATACTAAATTCACTAAAAGAACATATATAAAAGAGATCAAAACAATTCACTGCTATATTTTGCCTAACTCGTCTTAAGGTAAAAAAAAGATGCGAGACACTCCATTTTTATGCTTATTTTATACTTTTGAGATTCCATTTATACTATCTAAGAATATTAGAGGTTTATTTGGACTGTGAACCGGTAAAAACTATAATTTTTAGAAAGGCAAAGTATAAATATAAATATATATTTAATAATAATAATAATAAAATGAATAATAAATGTTATTTACAATTTATGAGAATAATATTAGAGGCGATAGAATAATCTATCTAGAAAGGTGTGAATTTTTGATAAAGATCGATAAAGCTGAACCCTTTTTTAGTTCTTTGACATTTCTTGATGTCTGCTGGATGTTTCAAAATATTGTGTCTAAAAGCATATTATATATTTTTGAGTTATAACTAAACAATAAATAAAAGATGGGTAGTATTTATTTTAAATTAACAATAAAAATATATTTTTTTTTAAATATTAATAATATTTAAATAATAATTTTTAGGTAGCAGCAAGTAAATGTAGTTTAAGGAAATTAGCACGTTATAAGGAAGAATGACACGTTATACATACACTCCAGTCATCTAACAACCTCAAACTGACAGTCATGTAGGGATGTTCAAAGTAGAAATACATCCAATTCTCAAAGAAAATCAATTATACTTGCTTAGTTATAATAAATAATTACAATAATTGTACGATTATCGTAAAAATAATTATTTTTACACTACAATATTGTTCCAAAAACGTATGAAAATTATTTCATTCATTTTCAAATACGTTTTTATTTCTTAACTAGTTTAGAATGAAAAATACATTTAGAAAATGGAAAGGTGACTATTTTTTTATTAACTATTTCTATTTATTTGATTTTGTTCTTTTAACCATAGCTAAAACTATTTTAACCCGAAGTTGTTTACAGTTTCAAAAAAATTTCTTTACTATGTTTCTTACTTTTCTTCGGTTTTGATTTCGTATTTATATATATATATATATATATATATATATATTTATTCGATGCGATGTTGACCAATGGGAGTAGAGTTACAGGTCCAAGCGTAAGGTCCCAGTTGCCCGCTGCTCAGCAAAAAGCCTTTGCGTTCTGCCAATAGGTATAGAGGTTGCACAGTCCCTCTGTGTTAAATGATGTTTGGCAGAAAACATTAGCCTCACTTTACAGTGAACTCCTGTTCCCTTTCTATTTTTGATTTTTGGGTGGTTGGGTGTTGTTGTTGTTTACTATTTCTGTTACGGATATTGCTGGATATTTAAATGATACTCTCGGTTGTTTATGCGAAAAGCCGCCTTCATCTTCATGCCAACAGGGGTAGAGGTTGCACAGTCCCCTTGATTATTAAGAGATGTTGACACGGAATCCAACTTCTTCTCGTAGAAACATCTTCAAGTTGTAGGTTTTGTATATTGTTCTCTTCGGTTTCTTATGTTCATGTTTTTTCTTCATTGAATGTTATTGCTGCTATTGATGGGTGGCTGGTAGGTGATGAAAAGTTCTGCACTGTTGACCTGGTGGTGGTATTTGCGACATGTTTCAACCATTCTCTGGTTATCTTCAGGCCTGAAGATAACCAGAGAATGGTTGAAACATGTCGCAAATACCACCACCAGGTCAACAGTGCAGAACTTTTCATCACCTACCAGCCACCCATCAATAGCAGCAATAACATTCAACTGAAGAAAAAACATGAACATAAGAAACCGAAGAGAACAATATACAAAACCTACAACTTGAAGATGTTTCTACGAGAAGAAGTTGGATTCCAGTGTCAACATCTCTTAATAATCAAGAGGGACTGTGCAACCTCCCCCTGTTGGCATGAAGATGAAGGCGGCTTTTCGCAGTAAACAACCGAGAGTATCATTTAAATATCCAGCAATATCCGTAACAGAAAATAGTAAACAACAACAACACCCAACCACCACAAAAATCAAAAATAGAAAGGGAACAGGAGTTCACTGTAAAGTGAGGCTAATGTTTTCTGCCAAACATCATTTAACACAGAGGGACTGTGCAACCTCTATACCTATTGGCAGAACGCAAAGGCTTTTTGCTGAGCAGCGGGCAACTGGGACCTTACGCTTGGACCTGTAACTCTACTCCCATTGGTCAACATCGCATCGAATCATATTCCTTTCCCCGGACAACCCATAGAAAACTATATATATATATAATATATATACCACAATTAAAAGAAACGGTCCAGCGGACTTTTTTAAATAAAATAAATTCAAAACGAAGGAAACACACAGAAAGACACAGACATAACTCACATCGATATTTCGACCATCGTCGTCATCAGGAGGTGTGAAGAGCGAAGAGCGAAGAGTCCCGCAGGAAGGCAGAGCAGCGACTCCTATATATATATATTTACACTTTTTCGTTTGAAATACGATCCGAAACGGACAAATATAGTTCAATGTAGAAAAAGAAACATAGAGAAATTAATAGGACAGGCTTATAGTCTCTAATTTTCGGTTTGAACCGTCTTCAGGAGAGATAAGAGAGGGAAACCAAGCGCACTGGTTTTAATCTAATTTTAATGACTAATTTTACGTGTGTCCTTTTAATTTCTCTATGTTTCTTTTTCTACATTGAGCTATATATATACATGTGGGGTTAAATTGTTTTCCTACTTTTGTTCTGATCAGTTTTTTTGATTTCTTTTCCAAATCTCTTATTAGTCCTTTAAATTCTCTAGGAACTAAGTATATTAATTCACCTTCCTAGAGAATTTAAAAGACTAATAAGAGGTTCCAACTGTCGCTTCACAAGTGCGCTTGGTGTCCCTTTCTCAACTCTCCTGATGACGGTTTAACCGAAAATTAGAGACATAAGTCTGTTTGTTCCTTAGTTCTGGTTTGTGATTCATCGTGAAACGTTTGTTGTCCTTTTGGATCGATTTCCTGTTTACAATCTATATATATAAAGACTTCACGTAAAACCCAACTGAAGGTTTTACTACAGTTGACTCTGACGAGGATCACTTGTTGCGGTTAAGGGATCTTAGTCTTGTTTTCCCATTTCATATTGTGTTTTGATCATTTTATATATATATATATATATATATGAATTCAAAATTCAAGAAGAGTAACACACAGAGTAAGGAAACACACTTACAGACTCAAATTTTCGGGTAATCCGTCTTCAGGAGAAAATTTGACTCTGTAAGTTGAAATATATATAATATATATATATCACTAGCCGTTGCGTCTACAACGTGCTTGGTCTCCCTTTCTCTTTTCTCCTGAAGACAGATTACCCGAAAATTTGAGTCTGTAAATGTGTTTCTTTTACTTTCTGTGCTACCTATCTTCAATTTTGAACTTTTTCGGTTATACTGTGGATACCTATTGAAGTATTTGTGAATAATTCACAAAAAGGTATCCACAGTGGACAAAACATTGTGTCTATAATATATATTATCATATAATATATAGTAATAAGTGTCATCATATAAGTAGCTGGCTGAAAACTTTAAACTAAGTTATTATAAGTGTTGCTCTAATTATTCATAGGCTACTATATATATAAATATATATTTTTTTAAATAACAGTAATAATAGTATAAAGAATAATCATGATATTTACAATATATATATTGGAGGTTATCTAGAAAGGTGTGAATTTTTAAAGGTATGGATCAATAAAGATACTTTCGCGAGGAAGTTTAAGACGGTGTGAAGTGACAGTTGTTGGTAAGTGAGAAAAGCTGAGGGATACAATGTTGTTGAAACGAAAATCGGCAAAAATGTAAGAGATGTATGCGATAAGGATCCAAGAGGAGTAGGGGTCTATCTTACTCTACATCCCAAGCCTTCTACCTTATTATTTTCCATATACATGCTGGTTTCCATTTCCTAAATTAACAACTTCAAGTAAATTTTCTTTTAAAAAAAAAATATCGCAAGGACACAAAAGTTTTAATTATTCAGATAATTCAATAATAAAAGTATTAATTAATTTTTACTAAGATAAAACTATTTCATGTAGAATCTATTTTTACTGTAAATTAATATTAAGTATTATAAAATAAAAAGAAATAGTATTTAATTCTACCAACCTTTTTAACAATTTTATTAATTTTATTTCTAACATAGTGTAATCAGTTATTATGTGGTATTTACTCATTGTAGGGTAAAAAGTTAATGAAATGGTCTCCACATATAAAAATTTAATGGTATAAACAACGCGTTTCAAACACGTAGTGTTCTTTCTCAGGCATTAACTAAAAAATACATTGACACCAGAAGGTTATCTATAGTATACAGTAAATTTACTGTAAATAATTTGTAATGTAATACTTAGTTTTTCTGTTTCAAAATTTATACTTCTGCCTATAAAAAAAGGTTTTAAATAAAAACCGAACCGTTGACAGTGAGAGTTTAATTTGAACCTGATTAAGTGATCGAGTCCCGATAAACATTAGTTTTGATTCTATTCCACGGTCGATACTTTTATCAATATATTATATATATTATTATATATATATATATATATATATTTACTCTTCTTTATATAATCTAGGAGGTGTCAGAGCTTATTTTTCTTCATTCTGATTCTTCCTACGACATTTTGTCTCATATACATATCTTGCTACTCGCCAAGCCGACACTCAGTCACCGCCCAGTATTCAGACCAGCAACACCTAAGATATGTATATGAGACAAAATGTCGTAGGAAGAATCAGAATGAAGAAAAATAAGCTCTGACACCTCCTAGATTATATATATATATATATATATATATATATATACTAAATATAAGAAACGGTCCACAAGGACTATAAAACTTTAAATTACACAAAGCATGACAAAGAAAAAAGAATAAAAAGAACACTTACAGAATTCAATATTTCGAACTGTTGTTCGTCATGAGGAATAGACTAGAAGAGAGGACGATGTGAGAGAGATCTCCCCACGTCAAAGGACGGAGCGCGATATATATATATATATATATATATTCACTGATAAAACGAAATACGATCCAAACTGGACACAATACGAGTTCGAGATTAACAAAGAGCAACACACAAAGTAGGGAAACACACTTACAGACTCAAATTTTCGGGTAATCCGTCTTCAGGAGAAAAGAGAATGGGAGACCAAGCACGTTGTAGGCGCAACGGCAAGTAACCAACCCGGCAAACCGCCAGTGCTGTCAACCGTACCGGTCTTAAAGTATAAAATTAGGAGAAGATATAAACAGAAGCTCAGATAAGCAGTACTGGTTGGGTAAAACTATAAGTAGGTGAAAAATTATAAACAATATAAGATAAAAACAAACTATAAGAAACAAAAATAATGATAGAGAAAAAGAAGAAAAAAATAAATAAATAAATAAATAAAAATAAATACAATACAAAAAACTTGCATTGGTTGTTTAGTAAATAAAAGATAGAGACTGAATAAGAGGGTAAGTATGGGAAACTAGTTAAGAATAAGAATTTAGAAAAATAAGATAGGATAAAACAAACTAGTAGTAAGTGAAGAAGACAAAATAGATATACACAAAATATACGAAAGAGGAAAAAAGAAATAAGTACTAGAGAATAAAGAATACTGGAAAAAAAGTACAAAAAAAAAGTACAAAAAAAATTTTTGTACATTTTTTTTGTACTTTTTTTCCAGTATTCTCTAGTACTTATTTCTTTTTTCCTCTTTCGTATATTTTGTGTATATCTATTTTGTCTTCTTCACTTACTACTAGTTTGTTTTATCCTATCTTATTTTTCTAAATTCTTATTCTTAACTAGTTTCCCATACTTACCCTTTTATTCAGTCTCTATCTTTTATTTACTAAAACAACCAATGCAAGTTTTTTGTATTGTATTTATTTTTATTTATTTATTTATTTATTTTTTCTTCTTTTCTCTATCATTATTTTTGTTTCTTATAGTTTGTTTTTATCTTATATTGTTTATAATTTTTCACCTACTTATAGTTTTACCCAACCAGTACTGCTTATCTGAGCTTCTGTTTATATCTTCTCCTAATTTTATACTTTAAGACCGGGTACGGTTGACAGCACTGGCGGTTGCCGGGTTGGTTACTTGCCGTTGCGCCTACAACGTGCTTGGTCTCCCATTCTCTTTTCTCCTGAAGACGGATTACCGAAAATTTGAGTCTGTAAGTGTGTTTCCCTACTTTGTGTGTTGCTCTTTGTTAATCTCGAACTCGTATATATATATATATATATATATATATATATATGACTGTTACTTTAGATTTAAATATATATATATATTAATTATATAATTATTTATATATGTATATATATAAATATATATATTAAATATATATATATATATATATATATATATATATATATATATGTGAAGAAAAAAATGCAAGTGTTCTTTGTTTTAATGTCAATTAGAAAATGAATATTTTGAATTCTTGTTATAGTTGAAGACTTGTTAAACAAATCAAGAGTTATACCAACTCTTTACCTGGAATTATAATGAGTAATCAGATAATGTCAGTTGAATTGGTTTCCTTTTTACTTGTTTCGAATTTAAAATATTATATATTTTAGATTATTAGTTTGTTCTAAAACAAATTAAGAAATAATTTAAGGACTATTGAAAAAAAACACTAATTATACTAGCATAATTTAATTACGACCAAATATACTGATGATGCAATGAAATTATTAAATAAAATCAAAATTGAAATGCAGACGAGATTTGTGCTAACAAAGTTAGTCAGTGAAACGAGACTGGAATAATGGAAAATCAGGGAATAAATACACAAAAGAATGCCTATATTTAAGACGTCTGAAATAAATAGAATATTTCTCTCTTGGTTGAATAATTTTAATTTACAATAACTTAGGTTTTTCAAGTTTATGTTCTCTTTTTTTTGATTTTTGTTTTATACTTTTCGGTCATTGTTGTTGAAACTCTTTTTTTTTTTTTTTAGTATTAATGGATTTAATTCTGTCGTTATCTTTGTCGATGGTCTTTCCTGCTTTAATTATCTTAGTAATTTGCCATATCCACTCTGCTCTTTCTAGTTTTTCACTATTGTCAAATTATTATTATAAAAACTTTTTCTTCTTCCTTGGAGTTTGGTGAGGTTAATATACTGAATCACCTAGAAGCTTAGCCTTGATTTATAGCACTGAGGATGTCTTCAAAATAAAGACGAAACGTTGGCGAAAAGGTGATTCCGTATATTAACCCTAACCAAACTCCAAGAAGAAGAAAAAAAATTTATTAGTAAATTGTGGTCAAGAAAACAATATCTTATTATTATAACTATTATAATTTCGTATTATGTTATAACTTTCAACAAAAAAAATTGCATGTCAAGCAACAAAGGGTCAGTTATCTTATGAATAACTTAAGAAGGATATATTTCTTAGAAATTCTTGGTTTTTGAGAAGTGTTAGATGGATTTTGCCGACAGTTTTTTGATAAGACCGACAGGTGTTACTTTACAGTGTCTGATGCAATCAAATGATATCCTTCAAAACGTCAAGCAATAGTAGAGTTATTGACAGTAGAGTTTATTTATTTTGACTAGATATTTAATATCAGAGCGTAATTTTCGATTTAAAATTTGTATTATATAAGACCATTAAAGATGATTTAATATCTGTTAAAATATAGACTTCTTGAACAGTTTTGAACTTTTACACAAACTGTGTTCCACATAAAATTTTATTACAAACATTTAACCTTTAAAAACAAATGCAGTTTCCATAAAGTTTTGAAAATGTTGCAATCAAATCTTTTATTACTTTGCCTAGTATGCTCTTAAAAATAAAAAAAAAGTACTTGTTTTTTTAATGCTATCATTAATGGCTATATAGTTGAATGAGAATTCTTCTTGAGAGACTTTGTTTGTAATAAAATTTAGGATAACAATGTTGAAATGGCTTAGTTTATTCTTATTTTTGTCTCGTTTGAATATACAGGGTGTTCCAAAATGGTTGACCCCATTCTAAATACCCAATATCTCGGAAACTACTTGCTGGATCATAATGAAACTAAATACATTTTATGTTGAAGGGTCATGAGTTTTATTGATTTAAATTTATAAAGAAAAGTACAAATATTTGTTGGTTCTATGACAGATTTTCATAAATGTTCAATATGAGCGCCGCCTGTGACTCTGCACACGTCGAGTCTGGTATTCTTCTTCACTACCTCGAAACTTTTGTCTTCATTTTCTATGTGTTGATCAATTAGCCAATTTTGAAGCACTTGAAGATAAACATCTCCGTTCACATTTCCTTTGAAGAAAAATGGCCCGTAAACTTTTTTCTTGGATATTGCACAAAACACATTAATTTTGGTGAGACCCTTTCATGTTTAATTGTGCCATGAGGATTTTCTTAGCTCCAAATGCGAACATTATGTTTATTAACTTTGCCACTCCTGTGAAACGTGGCTTCATCACTAAAAACTAGCCCATAATCGAAATCGTCTTCTTCGAGTTTATTTTGCATTTCAACCCAAAATTCTTTACACACAAAAACTTGAAACGTTTCTACACAAGCTGTGAAAATTTGGGGTCATTCCAACGAATATTGTCAATATTATTGGCCTACCAAATGGGGTCAACCATTTAGGAACACCCTGTATTTTCATTCTACCCCAGTCTGTAAAGTAACTTTAAGCATCTACTTTCCTTATAAACAGATATAACCGCGTCAGACCTAACTTAAATAAACAATTGTCATTTCTAATTAAATAACATATCTTTTGGAGGATTGCAGTTTTCAAACCTTTTTCTTGATAGTAGAAAAAAAAACTAATTCACTTAAAATGAATTGCACGAATGAATATAACAAATAATTTGGCATTTCCGCTATAATAAAGCTGAATTTTTTTTTCTTAATACTAATTTAACCAATGTTGGGTTAACTGAAATCAGTTTGAAGGGTTTTCTTTCAATTAAAATAATGAAACTTTAAGTGTATTTTTGTTTTCATATAGTATAAGATCTTGTACGATTTTCAAATTTCTAAATCATTAGTTGTGCAATCCGTAATTGTGTGGTATTTACTCATTCTGAGGTAAAATGGATAAACCAACAAAAGTCTCAACACAAATGAAGTTTTATTCAACGCGTTTCGAACACTTTGTGTTCATCATCAGGAAGACACTATAATACAATTTTTGTAACTAATTAGATATAATTTGTATTATAGTGTCTTCCTGATGATGAACACAAAGTGTTCGAAACGCGTTGAATAAAACTTCATTTGTGTTGAGACTTTTGTTGGTTTATCCATTTTACCTCAGAATTTCAAATTTCTGTTTGAAATTAAGTTTTAATTACTGATTTTAATCATGGTTTTAAGTAATCGTTTGTCTTAAGTGATTAAAACAATTAATTAGAATTAGTCAATTAGAAGACTGTTGGAGAGTAATAGGAAGTGACTATCACTGTAGGCTATTGAATGAGAGTGGTGGAAAATTGCCTTGCCAAGGAGGAGAAGAAAAGGCTGCTTCTTTTGAAAGAAGGGGTGGTCGTTAATAGCACATGTTGCTCCCGACACCTCTTGAAGTCAAATACGGCTTAAAAGTTCTCTTTCAGCGTTATATCACCCATTGCACTGAAAAATAAATGCGATACCATCAGTCCCTATTCCACTTTGTCTTCTCTATAATTGGATTGGCACCTTAAATACCTTTTTAAAAAGGTATTTACTTTTATCTTATATTAAGGTACCACTTATGAAATATAATAAACCCTTGGTACCATAAAAATTCCAAAAAAAAACAAAAAAAAAACGCTAGCACAGGTTGTTTTTATTGATCAAGATTTAGAAAAGAAACAATATTTCGGTATTCGTCGTTATTAGAGAAAAATCAAGATCAAGAACAAAATATATCATATAATTCATTTTGTTTTACATTCTAATTCATCTTGGTGGGAATGAATGTCGAGTTATTAATTGAGTCTTGTACAGGTTTCTGTGTTTTTATCTGCATCATAATTCTTGTGTTGTTCCGATTAATGGGAATATATATATATATATATATATATATAATCTAGGAGGTGTCAGAGCTTATTTTTCTTCATTCTGATTCTTCCTACGACATTTTGAATGAAAAAGAATGAGAATCAGAATGAAGAAAAATAAGCTCTGACACCTCCTAGATTATATAAAGAAGAGTAAATAAATAAATAAATAAATATATATATATATATACACTTATTCGATGAAAATACGATCCGAAATGGACAAATACAGTTCAATGTACATAAAGAAACATAGAGAAATTAAAAACACACACTTACAGTCTCTACTTTTAAGAGAGAGGGTTTCCCTCTCTTATCTCTCCTGAAGACGGTTCAACCGAAAATTAGAGACTGTAAGTGTGTGTTTTTAATTAATTTCTCTATGTTTCTTTATGTACATTGAACTATATATATATATGTATATATGATCAAACCACAATAAGAAATGGGAAAAGAAGACTAAGATCTTTCAACCGTAACAAGCGGTCTTCGTCAGAGTCAAAAACTCTGTTTATTGTGGTTTGATCATTGATTGTTATTTCACGTGTTTATGTGAAAGCTTTTTATATATATATATATATATATATATATTTGTAAAAGTTGGAAGCAGTCCTTCATTTAAACATATATTGTTAAATAACGCCCCATATTTGGCTTGTATCTGTTTCTTACACAATTTCTCCAGTTTCCGGAATTCCTTCCTCGTCTCTTCATTAAAACTATAAAGCTTTTCACCAATATTGCTAGTCGACATGTTTCGAATGTACCACATTTATCATCAGGACAATAATGAGGATAATAGTAGGATAGTTAGTTTATATATATAGAGGTGGATTAATATTGGAATATAGTTAATGGGTTAGTTCCACTGAGGTTAGTAATATTAGAATTAGTAATAATACATTCCGTCATACCTCGTAAAGTCTCTGTAAAGCTCGACCGGTTTCGGGTCCGCCTGGATCCCATCTTCAAGAGCACCTAACTGACTGTGTGTGTTGTTTTCCTATAACCTACCTATATATAGTATTTACATTGTGTAATCAGTGTTGTGTGTGTAGGTAATTTTTTTTTTTTTTCTATTTCTTTAATTGTTATGTTTTTTTCTTTTATTGCTTATTTCATTATCTATTTCTAGTTCCTTGTGTCGTCTTTTAAATGTTATTAGTGGTTTTGTTAAAATGTCGGTTTGGTGGTTTGTTTGTTCATTGATTATATTGTCTGTCATTTTATGTTTATATATTTCTATTTGTTCCTGTATGTTCATTCGTTGTCCTTTTTGTCCCGTCTGTAGTAAGTCCATTGTGTTTTCCATACTGTCTGGGTTATGTCCAAATTTGTTTAAGTGGTGTGCGTAGTTTGATCTGTTTGTGTTGTTGGTGTAGTCTTTAATGTGTTCTTTGAATCTGTCTTTTAGTGTCCTTCCCGTTTGCCCGATGTAGTTTTTACCGCAATCTTTGCATTTAATCCTGTATATTCCGCTTTTTTCGAATTTGTTATCTTTGTTCTCTGTTGTGTTGTTTGTGATTTGGCTTATAGTGTTATTCGTTTTATAACCTATTTTTAATGAATATTTTCTTAGAAGAGTCGCAATTTTTTCGCTAGGTTAACTACACAACAGAGAACAAAGATAACAAATTCGAAAAAAGCGGAATATACAGGATTAAATGCAAAGATTGCGGTAAAAACTACATCGGGCAAACGGGAAGGACACTAAAAGACAGATTCAAAGAACACATTAAAGGCTACACCAACAACACAAACAGATCAAACTACGCACACCACTTAAACAAATTTGGACATAACCCAGACAGTATGGAAAACACAATGGACTTACTACAGACGGGACAAAAAGGACAACGAATGAACATACAGGAACAAATAGAAATATATAAACATAAAATGACAGACAATATAATCAATGAACAAACAAACCACCAAACCGACATTTTAACAAAACCACTAATAACATTTAAAAGACGACACAAGGAACTAGAAATAGATAATGAAATAAGCAATAAAAGAAAAAAACATAACAATTAAAGAAATAGAAAAAAAAAAATTACCTACACACACAACACTGATTACACAATGTAAATACTATATATAGGTAGGTTATAGGAAAACAACACACACAGTCAGTTAGGTGCTCTTGAAGATGGGATCCAGGCGGACCCGAAACCGGTCGAGCTTTACAGAGACTTTACGAAGTATGACGGAATGTATTATTACTAATTCTAATATTGGAATGTTCACAGGATATCGCCCTGGAACACGGGGCATTATGGGGGATTAAGGAAGGGTGGTTGGACTCACCTACTACCTGGCTAATCTGGTTTCGCCTGTTGGAAAATAGTTTTAAAATTAGACCATAATTATTAAGTTGGATATTCATGGCTGGCTGCTTTTCTTGAATTATGAATGCTTCTAATATTTGTAATTTAAAATGGTTTCTTTCGTTAGCGATAATTTTCGTGGAATTCACCAGCATTTCTCTTGTGAGTCTTGTCTTATGGAGTGCTGTTGTATGGGATTTTGGCGCGCCGGCAGAAAGGTGCATCGTAATTCTTCTTGATAATGAAGTCGTGGTCATTTCTATATATGAGCTTTTACGTGTCTTGCAGCTCCCGATATTACACGAGTACTCATATACAAGATTTGTTTCTTTTGAATCTTTTATGCTAGGACTATTTTTCATTATTAAACTGCCTATTGAAGGGCTTTGGTAGTAGGTTATCAGGGTCAAACTATCCTCAGGCTTAATACATTTAACATGGCTTTTTATAATACCTTTCAAAACACGTTCATCAGTCTTATATTCATCAGTATATTGGTTCTTGTAGAATAGTTTGTGGTTTGTGCCTGTCTTTTGGCTCTTATTATCTGAGGTGAATCTATTCTCCAGGTAGCGTCTTAGAATGATGTCGAAGTATTTGTTTGAGTAACCATTGTTGATTAGCGCTTGCTTGGTTGAAGAAATATTACTGTTAAAAAGGTCCCGGGATGAGGCGGTCTTGTACGTTCTGTGGATGATGCTATGTTGGTAGGCAACAATGAAATCTTTTCAATAATATCAACATAACATTATTAATAAAAAGATTTCACACAAACACGTGAAATAACAATAGGATTGAAAGATCTTAGTCTTGTTTTCCCATTTTCATTTGTGGTTTGATGATTGATTGTTATTTCACGTGTTTGTGTGAAATCTTTTTATCAATAATATTATGTTGATATTATTGAAAAGGTTTCATTGTTTTATAATTAGTAATTTAGCGGTAAAGAAATTAAGTATTAAGTAATTTTATTTAAGTATAAAATGTACTATAACAGACCTTTTCATCCCTGTAATTTAAAAAAAAAAGGAAAACAAAAGAACTTATGGTCTTGACGTCATATGGTGTTATTTTTAGATACAACTTCGTTATGATTCGTCAAACGGTGAGATCTGTCCGCAAACTTTCAGAATCAAATCATAGGCTAATTGTTTGACATTTTATTGTAAAACTGACCATTTGAATTGTTAAAAAAAGTAGAAATTTTCTTTGGGTGGTAATGCTGCTGTAATTTCTATCATGCATGATCTTAAAATTTCAATTCTCTAGAGTTATAAGTTCAAAAAGAAAGAAAAAATGTAACATTTAATTTTTTTTTAAAAAAAAGTAGCTTTAGCATTATGCAATATTACCTAGATATACATCACCCTCCCTACTCCCAACCAGACAGAAAGAGACAAACATACACACACACACACACACACTCACAAACAGACAAATATACACAAACACACGCACAAACAGACAAAACACAAAACACAACACACACACACACACACACACACACACACACACACACACACACACACACACACATACACACACACAAACAGACAAACATACAAACACAGAAGCGCACAAACAAAAAAACACAGAAACACACACACACACACACACACACCACACACACACACAACATACAAACACACAAGCACACACACACACACACACACACACACACACACACACACACACACACACACACACACACGGACTCTTCTTTCCATGCTTCTAATTTCAACAAAAAAAAATATATCCTCTTATAAGCGCTATTTTTCGAACTTTATATTTAGAGTTCATAAATAACTTTAAATTTGATAATCTTTGAGGATATCAAAATCCTTTAAACTCTAGAAATCGAGTTTATTTATGAACTCTAAATTTACTCAATGACAAAAAAAAAAACTAAAAACATAAATACTTTTTGATGCCAATTAAACTAAAAAAAAAAAAAGCTCGATTTTGCTGATTTATCATCTGTTAAGCCAATTTAGAAACTTTTTGAAAGTTCTGGCGAGTTAGCGGAGTTGTTAGAAAAGTCTATAGAAACCAGTCTACAGCACGAGTAGTTATATTATATAAATGAGAATTGCAACTGTATCTGTTGTAGTGATACGGAGAACAATTTATTTCTAATTTAAAATTAAAGATATGAATCAAAACTCATTTATTATTTAAACAACTCTATCAGAGTTTATTAGTTCAGATATGTTATAAGTTCTCGTATTAGTTTTGTTAATGAAATTCAAGACAAAACTGAGCATGTTGCAGGCTTTAACTCTTAGTGGGGGTGGAAGCACAATGTAGAAAGTAATATATAGGAGAACAGGAGAGCCTGTCACCCAGTTTTAGTGTGATAGCAACTGAAACTTTTACTTATCTCTCTCCCCCCATTCAAGTTTAAATCCCTTCAGAGCTAGGACTCTCAACTAAACTAAAAGGCTGTTGGTATCTCATGGGACAGGTTCTTCCTGTCACCGTCGGAGCAAACCATCATTAAATTACCGCCCTTCTTTATTATTCTATAATTAAACAACTTACTATTGTAGGTATAAGGAAGAGTGTCTCATTAACACTTGTAGACAAACCTTATAACTAATGTAGAAGCTGAACACTAATTAATACATTTTAATTAATTAAATTGTCTCATTAACACTTGTAGACAAACCTTATAACTATGTAGAAGCTGAACACTAATTAATTATTTAATTAACTATTTACGATTAGTGTATTACAACAGAAATAATTATTAATGTTGGTTAATGTTTTTTTTTGATTGGAAATATCTCTTTATTGTTAAAACAGAAAGAATTTAAATTGTTTACTAAAAGACTGACTTTGTGACAGAAGGGCATGTGCTTGAGGCGCATGCGCCAAAACTGCTGCATTGCTAGATTAGGAGGGGCTACACGGTGGCAATAACAATTAACCTTACCTGACTCAGCAAAAGTAATTTAAAGCGACGCTTTCGTAGGCTACATCATCTCGCACATGCTTAAAAGACTAGTCGATAAAAACAAAACAGCTTATATGAAATTGATTATTAATTCTTTTCTATAAATAACTAAACAAATGTTTTCAAAACAATAATATAACTAACGATAACCATTTAATCTATTTTGAAAACGATAATAGCTTTATAATAAGCATTTTAACTTTGAAAATGGTTTAATGGTTTTTATAGAAACTTGTAATCTTTTTTTTCAAAATATTCATCTTTACTTAAACATAATATGAAACTTCTTGACAGCTAATTGATTTTTGTTTACTTTTTATGTAACTATCGTTATGAATTAGAATATATAATCTGGTAAAATATTATCGACTAATAGATAATCAATTAAATCATGTTATTTGTTTTATTGCTAGCTTGTCGTTCTTTATCATCTTTAGCTTTGTCATATGTCATCTTTATCATTGAATTCTGATAAAATTGAGATTTAATGCAGGTACAAAACAATACAGAATTCATAAAAGAACTATATGTTTTACCAGTATATACGTTAAAAAAACCTGTTTAATTTTAATTATTAAAAAACAGGTTTAATTAATAATTAATTAATTTGATACATTATTATTAATTATTAATATCCGCAAAGTCCGAATAGCAGGAGTGCTTTGGTTCCTGTGAGGGTGAGTTACTGTACTGTGGAATTTAAATGAATTTTTATTTTAAATTACACTCGCTATTGCCAGATGATACTTATTGATTATTTAATTATCTTAAGTTATCCGTTTTGTTAAATTATTTAGTTTCATTAATTTTTTACCGCTTATCATACATATGTATAATACAGAATGAGTTTTTACTTACAATACTTTGAGGTTATAGTGTGTATGTACTCGTTTTTGTTAAAACTCTATTATATTTTAGCTTTAGTGTTACAATGAAATGGAATCCAATCATGGAAAGGAACTGCATAGAGTTAAATATTTGTTCGCATCTTTAAAAATATGATTTTAAATGTCAAGGAGGTTGTTTTAATCGCAGCTAAGTAGCCTGAATAAGTTACACTAATAACACATAGTCAAGTCAGTTGTATTTAAATAATAATATTCTAAACTATATATATTGCATGGTCATTAAAACCTTTTGATTTGATAAGGAATTATATTAATATAACACTCATAAATCTGACATAATAGTGCGATACAAAAACCCTTGGTGACTAATACAGTAAGGTCGTTTACTTTGGCTACAGATGTCAGGGTTCGAATACTTTTAACTGTTTGGTTGTTTGAGTTGTTATAATTTTTGAATAACTTAATAATAACAACCTTTAATATTGATTCGGTTATTACTAAAAAAAAAAAAAAAACATAGTTCGGAAATGTCTAATGAATATTATTTTATAGTCTTAATAAGTCAGTAAATTTACTAAATTGTCAAAAAAAAAAAAACTTTTCCACTCCATTGTATTTGGTTTCTAGACCTGAGGATGTCTTGACATTAAGATGAAACGTTGGCAAAGAGGTAATTTCAAATAATCAACTCTGGCCAAGTTCGAGAAGAAGAAAATGATTTTATTAGTACTTATGGCCAAGAAAACAATAGCTTGATAAAAAAAAACAACATATGTATACATCTATAACAAGATTTGACATAAACGTGAAATAACAATCAATGATGAAACCACAATATGAAATGGGAGAACAATACTAAGATCTTTCAACTGTAACAAGCGGTCTTCATCAGAGTCAAAAACCTAACTGAAACACTAGATGGAGAGAACATCTGGTGAGGGGTTGAGAAGAGTGGGAGGGAAGAGTAAGAGTAAAAAACTATCCGCTAGCTGTCAGCCCTCTTAGAAGAGGCTATTACCCTCGTAACGAAAGTATCAAGTTTGATGAGACCGTTACTAATGTTTATAATATTAGGTCTATTAAATTTAATTAGAGACGATTCAATAATATTTCTTAACAACATTGATTTATCATAGGTAATAAATTTAGCTCCTGTCCAATCAATATGATGATTTTCATTTTTTATATGCAAGAATAAGGCGCTAGTTTTTCCTGCCTACTTATGTGTTATTGGTGTTGTTTTACACGTGTCTTTAATGATTTACCAGTTTGACCAATATAAATTTTATGGCAATTTTTGCATTTAATTTTATAAATACCACCGGACTTCAATTCCCTGGGAGAGTTTTTTATTAACATATTGCCCACGTTATTGCGATTAGAAAACACTATATTAAAATCAAGTTGTTTGGCTAGTCTAGGAAGGGGGTCCAATGAGTCATGATACTTTAAAACTATAGAAGTTGACAATGAACGGGGCTCTCTTGAATTATTAGAGAAAGTTTTTTTAGCACCCTTCAAAGCTAAATCAATATAAGAAGAGGGGTATTTTAATGAAACGGCAATTGATCTAATGTTGTTAATCTCTTCATTAAGAAATTCAGGAGAGCACACTCTTAACGTCCTCAAAAATATATTTCTAAAAACAGAAATGTTAACATTTTTTTCTCGATGGGAAGAATAAAAGTGAACATATGCAAGTACATTCGTAGGTTTTCTATATACACTAAAGCATAACTCTTTAGGTAACCTATGGATCAGGACACCTAAGAAGGGCCACGTCTATTTGATCATTTTTTCCTAATTGTAATTTGCAAAAATAGTACCGACTGAATTTTTTTACAATATTCTATTGGTGTTTCAGATTAAAAATTTAATTTACACAAGAGATTTGATTTAAATAGGGTGAAAGCGACATGTGTTTATGTTTGAGAGTTGAAATTAGAAGGTCTTCCACTTGTGTCTCTAAAGAACCTCAAAATGAAAGGATTTATAGCATGCAAAGCAGGGTTTTAAATATATTTTTAAAGGCAGTGAATATATACTATGTGAACTAATTTTACATAAAAATTGTCTGTGTCAGAACTTAAAAAAGACTTGTTCAATATTTTATTTGATTTGTTGGCAGCAATGATGGAATAAATTAGCGATACGAATATTCCTTTCCTGAAAACAAGATTTATATTTTCAACTCTCTAAGATTGATAATGTTGTTTGTATTCCAACGCCCACACTTATAAGGCTTTTGTCCTTTAGTAGTGTTCTAGGGGCGGAAATAATATCTCATTTATTATTTTGCACCCATTTTAGTAATGGGCGAGCCACATTACCTGTTGATTCTACATTGGAGGACCTACATTTTGAATAATAAAGTGTATTTAGGAAACGATCTTTTACGAGTACATGACATCGTACAGGCTCGATACCGACGTTCAGGTTTAAAGTCCCTTCCTGAAGGACGACGTGCTCAGATTTATTCGCCTCCCACGTAAATAAATCGAGGGCCAAGTAGGTGTCGAACCCCGGACCTAACCAGTCCAGAGGTGAGTATGTTAACCACTGAAGCTAATCTGGCTCCCAAATCGATAATATTCAAAGCTAGGGAAGTAAAATAATGTTAACGCTTATAATAATAGATGAACAGGTTAAATTTTCTAAATAAATCTAATAAATGTATGTTTTTTAATAAAAAAGCAAATAATTCTAATTAACAGGTTTTAGATAATTAATTGTCAGAAAACCAGGTATAATAAATGAATAATAATTCTCTGGTTTACAGGAGTTTAAAGAGTTAATGAACAAATTTATTTTTTTTGTAATTTTTTTCAGGTTTTATGTGAATTACACTAGGGTTATTTTTGATGGCCATTTTTAATGTTTCGTACACTGGAATATAAATGGCTCCCAGGCGCATAGTTAATCACGCTGAAGTCATTTCTTTGAGGACTTTTATCACGCTATTTTTTATTACAATATTTCATTTTCATTAAGAACATAATAGCAAATAATAAATCAACAGTTAATTATATTTAAAATTATATCGAGAAAAGTATGATTACAAATATACAAAACATAAAATGATGTTGAAAGAATTAAATTACATTATTATAAATTTAATAGGTTATAATAATAGAAAAACTTTATCAAAAAAAGTCATGATTTAATAATAATCTATTTTCATAAAATACCAGGCACCGTTAATAAACGCAGTATTTTTTTCTTTTTTTTTTTAGAAATTACTGTTTCATTTTATTCTATCAATTACAGCTATCTTTGAAAAGTTAAGATGCTTAAAGGTGCTTAATACTTTTGAATGTGGAATGAATAACCGCTTTACATAGTTCATATACACAGATATGATAGGTATGTGAGTGTTCTTCCAGGGTTGCAATTTATACGCCTTATTAAAGGCAATCATTAATGTAATACCTAGAAAGGAAAATTGTAACAAAAAAAAAAAAAAAATAGAAAAAGCTTATTTATCTTAAAGCAGAAAAAAATATATAACCTTAAATTATATAAATTGTTTTATTGAATGTGAGTTCCAATTTTGGTTTTTTATTAGTCTTTCTTAAAGTTTTTAAAACATATATATATATATCTTTTATTAAAGAGTATGCCGATCTTCATTTTTGTTCGTTTTTTATTTAATTTCTCCAGTTTTCTAAGCTTGGTTTTTAACTCTTCAGGTAAATTAAACACAAACTCTCCGAATGATTTATTCTTGAGCTCCATAGTAGTAATCAAATAATACACTCTAAACCTAACTACAAAAAAAAAACTATACAATAAAACATGTCTAAATGAAGGTCTGTTCCCAATATATATATATATATATATATATATAAATTTCAGGGAAACTATGGTATATACTAGAATATAGCAAATTAAAAGAAACGAGTCTCAGCGGACTTATTTAGTTACCAGCGCTGCCTTCATACTAGAGAAAAGCTCTTACGATCAAAAGTAATTTTGCACACCAGTGCCTTGTTTGGAACTGACGATGTTCAAATATCGATGTGACCCTACTGTCGTGTACTTTCTATGTGTTTCACTTATCGTTTTGAAATGAATTTAACTATTTTCATTTGTATAGTATATTGTAATATGTGTATTATCTGAAGATGTGAATACAAAAAAAACCATTTCAATAATAGACATACAAGACTCAGGTGACTATTTAATTCGATCTGAGAGTCGTATTTTAAAATAGAAGACTAATCAATGGAAACTAGACAGCCAGTGGCTTCAAAGGGCCTTTTACATCTATAGGATGTGATTTATATTGTAAAGTTATTTACCTACAATATAAATTCTAAAAAATGAGTTTATATATATATATTAACCATATTATAAAAACGGTCCAGCAGATTGGTTTAGTTACCACACTCTGTAGGCTCTCCCTCTTCACACCTCCTGATAGACGATGGTCGAAATATCGATGGAGTTATTTCGTGTCTTTCTGTAGAATGTTTTCCTATCTGTTTTGAATTTATTTATCTGTATATTTATATATATAGAATAACTTAATACAAAAACGGTTAGATAAAGACATACAAGACTCACTACTATATTTCGACTAGCGTCGTCATCAAGTAGAAGCACTCCTGCTAGCAGCCGTGGCTTCAAAGGGCCTGTTTACATCTATAGGATGTGATGTTTTTGTAAAAGTTCTTTACCTACAATAAAATTCTAAAAAAATGAGTTTTTCAATTATTAACTCATATTTAAAAACATCAAGATTGGTTTGACCACACTTGTAGGTTTAAATCAAACTTTTAATACTGGATTTTTGATTTTCTTAGAATGTTTTTCATCTGTTTTAATTTATTATCTGAATTTAAAAAGAATAATTATAAACGGTTAGGTTAGGTTGCAGTGGCAGTCCCACAAGGGAACACACGTAGGCCGAGGTTTGACCCTTTGTGATACCACACAATGAAGATTGATTCTACAGTGGGAGTACTAAATTTTGCCTAACTCAAGTGTATTTAGAGTAGGGTTCTTTAACGAGTACCTGACATCGTACAGGCTCGGGACCGACGGTATAACGTCCTTCTCCGAGGGACGAAGTGCTCACCTTTATTCACCTCCCGCGTGAATAAATCGAGGGCCAGATGGGGATCTTGGCCCCCATTATCTACGGTTACTTACTTCAAACGTTTAGATTTTGGTAATTTGAAGGCAAATAAATATAATAATATCAAGTGGAACAAGTAGTTGTGTTGCTATTTGTATATTGCTTTTTGAAATAATCTATAATTTATGAAACTTTTATAACGCATTAGTCACCTAACGGCTTATACTAAATACAAAACTATTATGACCACAAAAGTATAACAAGATTTTGACCAATTTATCACAGAGTATAATATGAACTATTTCTTTGAAAAAAAACTACAAAGAACTGATTTCCTTTCCACACTAGGAACTATCTTTGGCTAAACTTTGTTGTCAACAAATTTGTAGAAATATTACAAAATTTTTGATACATATAGAAGTAATTTATGCTTAGGAAAAATAATAAACATAGCAAAAAATTCTTAATTGGAATAAGGAAGTCCTATTAATATAAAAAAGCGTATGAATAATTCAATATGAAGTTACTAATCGGCTGTTGGGTGGTTATGCTTACGATGCGTTCGTCTCGCTGTCACTTCATGTGCAGTTGTGGCTGATACTTGCACTATACATTTTCCAGTAACATTTCTATCGTTTGCAACAGTTTGCAACATTGCTACAGTTTTGCAAGAGAAGCGTTAATGTTGATAGAGGCGTGGATGAAGTGATTTGGCCGAAGTATCACTGAGTAGTTTGGTTACATTTGTACTCTTTCTACTCAAATGTCTGACTTGATAAACTTTGTTTATCAGAACGAATAATAAAGAAAGAAATGGCTAGTCGTGATTTCTGTATCAAGTTTCGAGTACTTCATCACGTGATATGTTATTTTAGCAGCTTTATTTAAAATTTATATACTGATTTCAAGAAGAAAGCAACAAGAGGAAAGTGAATTTAGAAAGAAATTTTAAATACTAAAACTGTAAAAGAGCAAATTTACATTGGTCTTCTAAGACGTATATATGACCTAAATTTCGTAATTATACATTTTATAGTTTACAGTTTACCGTTATGAGAACGTATAATACAATAGTTAAATAGCGAGAGGTGTATATTAGTTCATTAAGTTAGCTTTTCCTCAATTTACCAAAGCGGTAAATTGAGAATAATCTAATGAGTAACTAAGGAACTAGATATTTTGAAATGATAGTGGGTGCAGCACGTCTGCAAACTGTTTATGCAACTACGACGTGATCAGGATTAATCAGTGAATACATTCTAGTTATTGTTATTACTGCAAACGCTGAAGTAGCATCTAATAAGAACGCTACAAACCCATCCTTGCAACTTGTTATTAAAGTACTCAAATTAATACGAAACTCTATATACTATAAACAGATCAAATCAATAATTGAAACTAAAAACTGCAGGCTTGTATAGAGATAGATGAAAACGTTGAAACAGATGTGATTTTCATAACATGACCAAATACATTAATATATATATACACTATTAATATACTTTTCGATAGAAATACGATCACAGAAACGGACACTACAAATCAGTTCGATATATCAAAGAAACATCGTCGTAATCGAAAGAAGTGCGACACGTACCGTCGTCTGATAAGCAACTGCTCTTATTATATATTATATATATATATATATATATACTTTTTCGTTGGAAATACGATCCAAAACGACATGAGAGCTTCAAGATAGACAAAGAAACATAGAGAATTCAAGAACCTTTACAGAGACGGTAAGATCGTGCTTCCTTGGTTAACCTCAATCGTTGATCTTTGTATATTATATATTATATATATGTATTATATCTCGAAAGTACTTGAGAGCTTCAGAAGAAGCACTTATTAGTCTTTTGGGCGGTTAAATCGGCTCCTGCTTAACCTCAATCGTTGATTTTTAATTTTTAAATGTTGTTCAGCTTTTATCTCTTTATCTTCCCTAGTCTAAATGTTTTCATTTTCTAATTTAGTTGGCTTTTATCTGTTTGAGTGCTTCCCAGTCTACCTTTCCTCCGAAAGTTGGCTACAGTTCGAGTGCTTCAGTTCGACGCCAAGTCAGTCGTTATAAGCCTTTGGAGCGATTCACTTCTTTTCTTGAAGACGAGGACATCGAAATATAGTAGTGAGTTCAGTGATTTCCTTTCTATGTGTTCTTTTTTAAATTCTGGTTTGTATATATATATATATATATAAATGATCAAACCACAATAAGAAATGGGAAAACAAGACTTAGTCTTATTTTCACATTTCTTATTGTGGTTTGATCATTGATTGTTATTTCAAGTGTTTATGTGAAATCTTTATATATATATATATATATATATATATTGTAAACAGGAACTATCCAAAAGGACAACAAACGTTTCAGGATGAATAACAAACACAGAAGTGTTTCAGGAGACCTGAATCACGAACACATGTCTCCAACCGTCGCTTCACAAGTGCGCTTGGTGTCCCTATCTCAACTCTCCTCATGACGGTTCAACCGAAAATTAGAGACAGTAAGTCTGTTTCTTCCTTAGTTCTTTGTTTGCCATTCATCGTGAAACGTATATATATATATATATATATATAATATATATATATATATATACCATGATAAACGGAAACGGTCCGGCAGGACAGATTGCACTTAAAATAAACTGAAACTTAAAATAATTTATTCAGAATAAATTATTAATAACCAGTAATTAGGTTTAAACAACCAATGTCGGTTTTTAAATAATAAGCATAATAATAACACTAGGTATTTTATGATCCTTTGTAGTTCTCTTGTTACAAAATTTTTGTTTGTGTTATTTGTTTTCTGTGGGTGGTGTCCTGTGATGTATTTATCTTGCTTTACTTATGTCGTTAATAAATTGTTTTTTAGCCTTGAAAATGCCAAACAATTTTTGGCGAAACGTCGGCTTATAATCAGGAGTTGTATGTTTTATGACAAAAATCCTCAAGAACCCCTTTGTGTGAATTTGAAATATCAGTGGTCGAGAAGGTATATCAATATATATATATATATCAATGATCAAACTGCAATATGAAATGAGAAAATAAGACTAAGATCTTTCAACCACCATTGGTCTCTGTCAGAGTCTAAAACCTCACTTGATTTTGTTTCAGTTGGGTTTTTGACTCTGACGAAGACCGCTTGTTATGGTTGAAAGATCTTAGTCTTGTTTTCCCATTTCATATTGTGGTTTGATCATTGATTATTATTTCACGTGTGAATGTAAAATCGTTATATAAATGTATATATATATTGATAAAAGTATCGACTTTTGAACAGAAACAAAACTAAAGTTTATGGGGACTCGGTCAATTCTTCAGGTTCAAATTAAACTCTCTTTGCTAACGTTTTGGTCTTTATTTAAAACCTTTTTCATAGGCCTACAAAAACAGAGGAAATATAAGAAATAATACAAGCATTCAAAAATCAAACATACATAAAAGTGCAATTAGTTGCAATTAAGAAATTACAATAGAAATTTTGACTATAGGTTAGTGAGAAAGCTTACAGAAGTATAAGTTTTGAAACAGAAAAACTAAGTATTACATTACAAATTATTTTACAAAGAAAAATAGTGTGTGGATTTTAACAACAACTGTAGTCTGAATGAACACGTGACACTGAACTGATATATATATAGGTGTGTTCTCTAATCGGGGTTCGGTCAATTTTCCAGGATAAAAAATCAAACTCTTTACAAAGGATTGTTTGTAGGCTTATGAAAAAGGTTTTAAATAAAACCGAAACGTTGGCAACGAGAGTTTGATTTTTTATCCTGGAAAATTGACCGAACCCCGATTAGAGAACACACCCATTCTACGAGTATCAAACGGTCGATATATTATTGAATCTGTTATATATATATATATATATATATATATATATATATATAACACTCCAATAAAAATTGACAACAAAATAATAATTTTATGGTATTTTTGAAAGAATGTTCTTTTAGTATTGAGATATTGAGATAAATTTTATTTTTATAAAACAACTTTTCTGAGGAGGTAGGATGAATGATGATTGATAGTTGCAATGTATGCAGTAACACTCCGTCAAAGATCTGTCTATATTTCCCTTTATCGACCCAAGCCCTATAGAATAAAAGTGCCTGCCTTATAGCTAGGGCTCCAAGGTATGCCAGAAATGTCGATATTCAAAACGATTTGAGTTGGCAATCTATCTATTGCTACATTAGTCTACGGGCCAGCTTCTCACCCATCTAAATCTTCTTGTTCGGGAACTGAATTTAACTATTAACCTTTCCCATTCTTATGAGTCCCAATACCTCACAACCTGAGGTAAATATGACGACCTCATATAATGTACCTCAGACAATGTAAAGCCTCAAGACAATACGACCGCGAATACGGTTCATTTCCCTGACTAACGGTCCCATTCTTGACAATGTTTACTCAACTAAACAAAAACAGCAGGATGAGAATCTAGCAGTAGTGGGGGCTCTACTCCGCAACTGCTAATTACGACGTGCACTGTTGTGCATTTAAAAAACCCAACTGAAACAAACCCAAGTGAGGTTTTTGACTCTGACGAAGACAAATGTGGTTGAAAAGGGGAAAAAAAAGATTAAGATCGTTCAACCACAACGGGTGGTCTTCGTCAGAGTCAAAAACCTCACTTGGGTTTGTTTCAGTTTGGTTTTTGACTCTGAATATTTTTTTGTATAATATTCAGTGGTCGTTGGTATATCCTATAACTTTCTTCTATAATGATATAGCTGTTATACCTTAGTTTTTAAGTTTTATTGTTCGTAGTTGGCACCATTTTTTATAAATTCTCCTGCTATTCATAAAGTTACTAGTCAGAGTTAAATTAGTTATCTACAGGCAGCGCCAATTACTACCATTTCAAATCTAAACGTTTATTATTAAGCTTGAAAATAATAAATTCAAACAAATTATAAATTTTCAATATTAATAAATATATATTGTGGCAGATTCATCAGATTACAAACAATTGTTAAAAACTCGATTAGACAATATATTAATAAAAATAATGTAATTTAATTTAGTTATACACACAACTTAATTAACAACGTTAACTTTCTTAACTAGGTATGCAAGGAATATTTTTCTTTGAAAGGTTGGTAGGTGTTTGCAGGTTTGTTTTGGATACGCTGAGGCAGGTAGCAGCTGGTCGGGAGGGTCTTAAAGGATTGCTTCAATTCAGCATGTTCCACTAAAGCCTTATCTAGCTAACTGTTCTTTACGAGTGACACATTGCACCGTTTCCAGAGTCCTAGATCCACAGAGAATCTTTGCTAAAACCTCCCAAAAGGATTTCTTATTCAGACGAAACCCATTTTAAATTTGACAATAAAACTTATTCTTTAATCAATAAAATATTTACTGACTTATATTTCCGATCAGTAAGATTTCTGTAGCAAATATTTAGTAAGCAATAACTATAAATGATTATGTTAAGCCTAATTAAATATGTTCTATAAAGTAGCGAAAGGAGAAATTAAACAACAAATTATTGTTACTAGTTAACACCCATCGCTTCGCCAACAAATATAATAACTTTTGTATACATACACATACACACACACGCTTACGCACGCACGCACACACGCGTGCACACACACACACACACACACACACAAACACACACATACACTCATGTATATATCTATATTTATATATCACTCAAAATAAGGTTTCCTGCATTTGTGTTTCCGGTGTGCTTGTGGTCGCCCATTCTCTTTTCTCCTGAAGACGGTCATCCGAGGGTTTGAGTTTGTAAGTGTGTCCCTTTCTCTGTGTGCTACTTTTCTTCGTTTTTGAGCTGATCTATATATATATATATATATATATATATATATATATATATATATATATATATATATATATGTATGTATATAAAGAGAAGGTCAAAGGTCAATAATGAACAAGAAACAAGCGGTCAGAATAAAAGAGTTGAAAGGTCAACGGTATAACTGGACTAATAGAGAATAAATATATTAAGAAAATTAATAATAATAATGTTAATAATAATTAATAATAATAATAATTAAGATTAATAGTAAACTAGAAAAGATATATTAAATAAAGAGTTGAAAGAGAGTAAGAATTAATAGGGAAGGTATAGTTAGTTAGAAAATAAAGAAAAGAATAATAATAATTATAATTATAATAATAATAATAATAATTATAATAATAATAATTATTATATTTATTATTATTATTCTTTTCTTTATTTTCTAACTAACTATACCTTCCCTATTAATTCTTACTCTCTTTCAACTCTTTATTTAATATATCTTTTCTAGTTTACTATTAATCTTAATTATTATTATTATTAATTATTATTAACATTATTATTATTAATTTTCTTAATATATTTATTCTCTATTAGTCCAGTTGTTATACCGTTGACCTTTCAACTCTTTTATTCTAACCGCTTGTTTCTTGTTATTATTGACCTTTGACCTTCTCTTTATATTAACCTGTACTAATCCTTTTAATCTATTTATAGCAATGACTAAGCATGAGTCATCGATTTTAATTTAACATGTCACTTGGCCTTTCTTGAATTTCTTGGACTTTCAACTCTTTTATTCTAACCGCTTGTTTCTTGTTCATTATTGACCTTTGACCTTCTCTTTATATTAACCTGTACTGTCCTTTTAATCTATTTATAGCAATGACTAAGCATGAGTCATCGATTTTAATTTAATATGTCACTTGGCCAACTACTTTTCCAGTTGAACCCTGTTAGCAGGAGGTTAGTTCGTAGGATCGAATCTCTCAGTCTTAAGATCGTGAATGCCGAGACTGCGGTTAATTTTAATGATACTTGTTTAAAAGAGGATCTGCTGCCTATTTATACCAATATATATATATATATATATATATATGAAATGAAATGCCAACCGGCCAGTTTAAATGTTCATATTTGATTTAGTAGTAGTTATGGACTTTGCATGTGATAATTAAGTGTTTTAAACAATGTAAATAGGTTTTTTTTATAGATATTGTATATAGGTTTACCCCCTGCAGATGGTCGAAGATGACCGAAACGTTGAAAAAAATATAACTATTGAAAACCAAACGTATGGTGAGTTAATCTACCTAGTTCCTTGCGAATTAAAAAAAATATTAAGGGCTTTGGAAAAGTTATCCAAAACATTAATTAAAAAAATAATAGGCCGTAAATTCAATCTGACACACACACCACACACACACACACATATATATATATATACATTATTTTTCGTTGGAAATACGATCCAAAACGGACGAATATAGTTCAATATAAACAAAGAAACATAGAGAAATCAAAAGAAACACACTTACAGTCTCTAATTTTCGGTTTGAACCGTCTTCAGGAGAGATAAGAGAGGGGAAACCAAGCGCACTGGTTCAGAGACGGTTGGAGACTCTGAACCAGTGCGCTTGGTTTCCCTCTCTTATCTCTCCTGAAGACGGTTCAAACCGAAAATTAGAGACTGTAAGTGTGTTCTTTTGATTTCTCTATGTTTCTTTGTTTATATTGAACTATATATATATATATATATATATATATATATATATTATATATATATATATATTATATAACAAGATTTCAGATAAACACGTGAAATAACAATCCATGATCAAACCACAATACGAAATGAAAAAAAAAAAGATTAAAATCTTTCAACCACAACAAGCCGTCTTCGTCAGAGTCGAAAGCCCAACTGAAACACAAGATGCAGTAATATCATGGTGAGGGGATCAAACAAGTGGGAGGGAGGAGTGGGTTTAAAACATCTTGTGTTTCAGTTGGCTTTTTGACTCTGACGAAGACCTCTTGTTGTGGTTGAAAGATCTTAGTCTTTTTTTTCCCATTTCATATTGTGGTTTGATCATTGATATATATACATCACCAAATTACAAAGAAAAACGTTGGTTATTTAAAAAAACAGCAAATTTTGAAACGAATTTAATGAATCTTATTTACAAAATAAAAATGAACAACTTAAACAATTTGCCTTGCCTTTAAAATGATTCAATTTTAAGATATACTTCCACGATTTTAAAAATAAGAGAAATATATTTCCTATGACATCATTGTAATGAATCATATTTTGTGATTAGTACATTCAGGTTTTATCGGAAAAAACTTATTTATCATTATATATCTAAAATAGTAATGGTACGTATAATAGCACGTAATAAAACGTAAAATAGTACGTATCTTTATATCCATGCCTATATTGTTTGTTTGCATATCTACATGTATTTAGCAAATATGTAAGGAAAAATAATGAATAATTTCTGGCTATACAACATTTCTGTGTTGTGTAAACTGAAAAATTTTTTTCATAAATGTAAAAATTTTGACTTATGTAGAACATGAAATGTTGTGAGGGGAATACAGGTCATACTTTTTGACGAATAACGAAGACATTGTAACTAAAAATAGAACATTATTTCGGGGATGGGATGAGGTGATTTTTTTAAAATTAAATTAACAGAAAAGAGCATAATGGTATATTTTATGTATTCAAGAAATGTTTTTTGAAAACATTTATGGAATAAATACAAACATACTAATGTAGCGTTAGTATGTAGCGCTAAACTACATACTATAAAGCAATGAAATTTTTTCAAAAAAACTAAACATAAAATTATCAATTAACAAAAAAAAAAATTTTTTTTTAAAATTCCGATACGACAAAAGGCAATAAATCTATAAAAACTGCTAATTTAACTTGTAATAATGGATCTCTTGCTAATCTTGCCGGATTTGTTTACATTTCTTTACTTTGTTTATATTGATTTACAAAAGTTTTGAACGAAACAAAATTGTTCTTTAGAGGTTAATTAAATAATAATTTGAAATGATTTAGTGAGTTAATATGATAAGTTTAGAAGAATGGAATTGTTAAATATAAACAAATTAAACTCAATCAAACATATATTTGCTGATTCATTTCTGGTGTGGCGGCTTGTTGCCGAACGATTTGTTCCACTAATTAGACTAATAAAGCTAGTCATTCCACCTTTGAACAATACTTAATATCGGATATAGTTCTTGGAGTGTCTATGAACCCTATTATCTTTATTCTATTTTCTTCTTGATTTGATGAACGTAAAACTTTTTCTTAAACTTTTCTGATAAACTAGAAACATTTTTAAATCTTAATGAAATCACTTTAATTCATGGATGTAAAAGGAGCTCATGATAGATGTCTTCAAATCCATGAATGGGACGATTATATATATTGATTAATTCACAAACTATAGAATATATTACAGTACTATTGTAAAAGAATAATTAATGTAAATCTATTGCAGTTATAAACAGAATAGAATATTCTCAGGGCGGTAGGGTATCGCTCCTAGTAGGCCATCAAACTAATTTCTGTTTTTCATTCGTGTTTCTCAAACTTTTTAAAGTGTATAGTCCGATCGGTTCTGTTTTCATTTGAATGTATATATATATATATATGGATTAATTTACCACAATGAAAAAAGTGGTAAATTAATCATTGTGATCTTTTTTCATTGTGGTAAATTAATCCATCTATTATATCAAGTGTTATTTTGTTATTATATATATATATATATATATATATATATATATATATATATATATATATATTGGTATACTTTGGGAGCAGACCTTCTTTTAAACACATATCATTAAATAACTTGCCTACATTAAGTCTAGTATGTTTCTTACATACTTTCTCGAGTTTTCTGATATAATTCCTCCATCTTTCAGGTACCATATAAATCAAATCACCGAATGATTTGTTTTTATTTGCCGTATTTACATTGGGTCCGACGTTTCGGTCTACACTGACCATGGTCAAGGAATTATTTTACAATATTTTTACAATTCTTAATACAATGCTTATTTACACTTTAGTGTAAATTTTATTATAAGTAAGCATTGCATTAAGAATTGTAAAAATATTGTAAAAAGAATTCCTTGATAATGGTGAGTGTACACCGAAACGTCGGACCCAATGTAAATACGGAGAATAAAAACAAATCATTCGGTGAGTCAATTTATATGGTACCTTAATGATGGAGGAATTATGTCAGAAAACTTGAGAAGTTATGTAAGAAACATACAAGACTTAAAGTAGGCAAGTTATTTTAATGATTATATATATATATATATATCATATTATCATATATATGATATATATATGTATATTATGACACACACACACACACACACACACATATATAAATATATATGATATATATCATATATAACAGAGTTGACTGTCGCCCCTCCGTCAATTCACTTCTTTTCCTGAGGACGACCGCCATTACGGTCGAAATATTGAAAAGTGAGTCTTTGTTATATTTCTGTCTATGTGTCACAGTTTATTTTCAGTGTAATCTGCCCTGCTGGACCGTTTCCGTTTATCATAATATATATATATATATATATATATATATATATATATGAACAATAATATTGTGTAAATAATATTTTGTAAGAGTCAAAATTAAGTTTAGTTTTCCATGTACTCACAAATAAATCAAATGTTATTTATTACTCTGAGGTCGTTATTTTGATATATTTAAGTTAGGTTTAGAGTAATTTATTTAGAGTGGTAGGTAAGTACATATAGAAAGAAGGATTGTTTGACATGGGTTGAAAGAAAGAAAGGGTTCTTTTGAGTTTTGTAAACAGTAGCCTATAAGGAGAGATCTGAATAACAAGCATCCTCTGTGACCTGTTCAAACAAACTTCTCCTTCAACACGACTACTTCTTAAAGGAATCATATGTAAGCATGTTTAACTTTATTTCATATTGAATGCTCCAACGAAATAACTCAAACGGAAACGCTACATATATATTTCGAATATTCAGAATATATTAATAAATGCTTTTTTTTGTATTCTAACATGTATTTCCTGACGTTTTATTCAATTACTTTCATCAGATGTATTATTTTAAAAGCAATGACTTTACACTTGTATGGAATGAAGTGACTAATTCAAAGTGATTTAAAGAAATGAGAGTTAGGCTTGTTACAACTGATACTCACAACGATATAGAACGAAAACCAACCAGACCACTGCTTGAATTAACAAAGTAAAAACTTTGCGCATCTAAAAAAAGTTCCTACTCCTTTACTGGTTTTCTTCAGATTAATAAGTTTCCAAAAATAAGTTTCAAAATAAATAAGTTATTCAAAGAGTTTAAGGCTTTGTTTTTCTAAACATATAACTTTTTCTATAAAACACATAACCAAAAGTTTTATGCAGAAAGAAAAAAAAAAGTCATTTATTAAAATGTTTCTCAGGTATGAATTTTTTTTTCAGCACTGGAAAGTTATATCTTAAGAAGTAAAATAATATTAGAACGTGGAGAGGTATTTAGAATTAAACTTTACCAGAAAGAATAGCCATATATCAACCAAAGAACCGTTATAAATATAGATTCACAGTATTTATAATTTTTGAGTACATTTGATAACAATTTTTTTCCATGTACACTATAATGTTTTATTGTTAGAACGTAGTGCAATCAATTATTATGTGGTATTTACTCATTGTAGGGTAAAAAGCTAATGAAATGGTCTCCACATATTAAAATTTAATCGTATAAACAACGCGTTTCGAACACGTAGTGTTCTTCCTCAGGCATTAACTAAGGGTGAGTGTCTGTTGTACAACTGTACAACTTTTTACCCTAAAATGTTTATTAATATTAAAATAATTTTATTGTATTTTTATAATTATATTTCAATTTTCAAGATAATTATATGAAATGCTTAATTCTACATCTAGCGCAATCTATAGATTAGATTGTTTCTGAAATTTTGTAATTTTACGTATACATACTAGAATTACTACATATTTAACTTAAATTTCATTTAAATATGAAATTATATTTCAAATTAAATTAAATATCAGAAAAAATTTAATCTATAGATTGCGGTAGATGTAGAATTAAGAATTTCATATAATTAACTTGAAAATAGAAATTTAATATTAAAATACAATAAACATATTTTATTACTACCTATTCACATGATTTAATCATGAATCCTTTCTTTCTTAAATTATAGTGTTTTAATCCCTGAATTTTTGTAATCATGGGAGCAAATTTAGTGAAGTGGAATACAATCTAAGTATTAATAATGCTAAAAAAATGGAAGCATACTCTTATTATGTTATTTTAGATGGAAAATAATTGTTATGCTGTTAAAGTGGTTGACGTGTCTTAATTTATTCCAATAAATGAACGCTTGCATGCATACCTAACATATAAACTAGTTATTTAGTCTGTGAAGCGTCACCATGTGGTTTATAGCAGGGATCTTCAACCTTTTTTTACACCGCGACTCATTTTTGACGCGAAAAATTTATTCGCGACCCTTTAGTAAGAACAAAAATAAAATTAACAACAAATAAAAAAAGGGAAAATTAAAATAAATTTGATCAATAGTAACTTTAATGAGATTGCTGCATCTCCTTAAAGTAAGGAGATATAGTAATAATAAAGTAATAATATTATTATTTATTAATAATAAATAAATTATTTATTTAATTTAGTCTTATATTTTCTGTTTAAAAATAAACAATTTCAAACATTTCGCGACCCCCAAGGAGTTTGCGACCCACCGGTTGAAGACTCTTGGTTTATAGGATTCAGTCTATGTGTTAACGGCTATTCTCAAAAAAATAAATCTGAAATGTTTGTGGAATCTGTCAGGGGACTAAAGAAATACGTGGATATACCAGTATCTAGCTCAGATAGGATCAAAGCAGACCGGTCGACAGGAGACTACTGATAAATCACATTTAACTTTGTCAAGAGAGACGTGTCTTTGACCGTGTTTTATCACTACTGCATCATCATACCAGTTTTCTTTGAACTAAAAACGTCATGCTATAAAATCAGTTTACGATTATGAGTGAAACATACATAAATCAGCGATGTATTCACTCAACATTACTCCAAGCAAATCAGGAATAATGAACAGTAAATTAATTAATTCGTTCTATTTAGTTACTATGTTTTGACTAGTATAATGACAATATGATTGACTTGTTTGTTTGGAACAGTTGGATAACCCTTGGAATATACAGTTTACTTGAATATGTTTCAATAGAGAAGAGATTCCCAACGTGGGTTCCGCGGGACCCAGGGGTTCCTTGACGGACTCTCTGGGGTTCCGCGGAAAACATTTAGAGAAAAAAAATTTTCTAAATTCTTTTTCTTTAGTTAGTACGGATTTATTCTGTGTTTCTTGTGAATGATGAAACCGAATAATACTTATTCACATAAGTAGAAGTGCCCAAAATTTTATTTATATTTAGGATGAATCACTAGTCAGTTTTTGGAGCTATCTAATTCCCGAATTTCTTTCTATTGTAATAATAGCAGTTCACACATTGCTGCCACTTCCCACTACCTAATTATGTAAAACCGGTTTTTCCTTTTATACTGCCATAAAAACTAAATACCAAAGTACACTTAATGCTCGGTCTGACTTGAGAATCAAACTCTCAACTATAAAGCCAAAAATGATTACAAAACAAACTCTGTGTTAAAATTTCTAGTAATTCTGTTTTATGTGTTATACACTTGTGGAAAATATGAAAATTAAAATCTTTTATTTTTGAATTTTTATTCGAAAAAAACAAATTGTTGTAATATTACTTTTTTAATTGTTTTTAAACATATATACTATTTATAAAAGCATATGATAATATTTATATTATGGTTGTATGAAATGATTAGAATCTGGGGTTCCCGGGAAAGTTACTGGAACCAAAAAGGGTTCCGCGTTTGAAAAACTCTGGTCCAAGTAATCAGGAATAATGAACAGTAAATTAATTAATTAATTCGTTCTATTTAGTTACTACAATTTGTCTAGTGTAATGACAATGTGATAAATACATGCATTTCGTCATTACCACAGAGGTTAGTATTATTAATATTAATATCTACCGTCTTACCTCGTACATTACTGCCGTAGCTGTCGGACCGGTTTCGGGTATCACTCATCATCAGCACGAACTGATCTAATCAATTATTAGAACCATTAGATCAGTTCGTGTTGAAGATTGGTGACACCTGAAACCGGTCCGACAGCTACGGCAGTAATGTACGAGGTAAGACGGTAGATTATATGTTTAATATTGACAATATGATAGACATGTTTGTTTGGAACAATTGGTGAACCCTTGGAATATACACTTCTACTGTATTAATATACTAGTTAATTAATTAATCTGTATTAATGTACTAGATTTGAACCACTCATTGAGTATATGGTTAATATCGTTAAATCTAATGAATGCATTTAGGTATGCTTTTGGTGGATTACCAATGGGTGAAATAGAATTAAGCAGTTTATTATAAACTCAATTTGTCTTGGTGACAAAAAACTAATATTTATGACAAATTATAAAAAAAAAACAATAAATCAACCGAAAATGTTATAAAAAATTATTTGTATTTGATTTTATATTGTTTAGGATCAATTTTATTTTAAATTATGAGACTAATTTTCTAAATGTTTGTAATGATTTTAAAATCTGATTAATTTGAATTTGTTATTGATTGTTACTAAAATTCTAAAACAAAATTTCCTTTTTTAAAAGTGATTATTGTAAAAGTTGATGTTTTAA
The DNA here is from genome assembly GCA_026182355.1 of Hermatobates lingyangjiaoensis. Classification (NCBI taxonomy): domain Eukaryota; kingdom Metazoa; phylum Arthropoda; class Insecta; order Hemiptera; family Hermatobatidae; genus Hermatobates; species Hermatobates lingyangjiaoensis. Next base: position 399,089 of record JAPFBL010000320.1, on the reverse strand, counting down.
CAATATGGAGGTAAACAAAATCGAGAAGTGGCTACCAATTCAACAAAATGTCGTTTTCAATAATTTTTTTTAATATATAGTTATGATATATAAATATTATATATATAATTTATATTTTAATAATAATAATATATAATTTATATAATATATTTTATATAATTATAATATATAAAATATTATAATTATTATATAAATATATTAAATAGACTGTTTATAAAAAGTCTATTTTTATTTTTACAATCAAAATGTGATGTTTATTTTGATATATAAATTACGATAAAGTTCTTTTTCCATGATCTATATGGTTCAAAAACAATAAATGACACTTCCACCTAAAAGTTTATAGGTTGGACATTAAAACATGTCTAAATTTACGTATGGTTAGGCAAAAAATGATGATATTAAGGGAAATTGGGAACAATAGTTTTGGTTTGTCCACTGGGATTTTGCTTTCTCTTTTCGCATTACTCTCGCGATTGTACTTTTTCTTTTTAGAGTGAGTTGATGATGTGAATATTAACTAAAAACTAAATTGAATAGAAGGAAGTACTGTTTAAATACAACTTAATGATAAGTCAGAATAGGGAAACAAAATGTTTTGTTTTCCAACATCAAAATTATTATATGTTTTCAGGGGGAAAGTGAGGAGGTTAAAGGAAGCAGGAGCAGTGGTGCTGGTTGGACCATATGGTGGTCAAGTAGCCCGAACTTGCAGTAACTCACGCGCTTCAACTGGGATCTCAGGACCTAACTGCTGCCGTACTCCAATAAAAGGTAAATAAAATAAATTATAAGATGATAATAGCATCTTTAATGATGCTATATGGAAAATAACTGTTAAATAACTGTTGGTGTTGAAATGCATTCGGTCAAATCAGGTGTTTTCTTGTTTGTATAATATTGAAAATATACAAACGCTAAATGCTAAAGCGAAAGAAGTAAGGATGGACATACATGTGGCTTATTGTCCTGCATTCAGCCTGCTTAGGTTATAAACACATAATATTAGTATTATTACGTAAGATAAATTAAAGAAATTGAGTGGAAAAGTGGAAAAATCTCCTGATCTTTATGGAGAGATCAGGTAGATTTTCCTTAGGGCAGGTCTAAGTCACGCGGGGTTGGTAAAAAAGGACCCACTTCGTAGCCTTCTTGCCAGGCCTTTGGTCACCCCCGTCCTCACAAACTGCCATTATCATTATAACACTGTATTCAAATACTTATGGGAGGGTATTATACGTACTTAAATAACTGTAATAATTCCTGTTACATAATAAAGACTTACAAGTCTGATATGAATTCTAAACTACTAATTTAAATGCATATTTACCATCCAAATTAATTGTTAGCTTAAAAAAATGTTTTATTACTCTTTTGCATATAATTTCTGCTTTAAATAGAACAATTAATTTAAGCTTTAATTATTAGTTATTTAACTATAAATCATAACCCAGTTGACAGCTATAAAACGTTTTGCTAAAAAAATGAATTTGTTGTCATGCAAATATTATATAATATATATATTAATATAATATATATATATATACTGTATATACTATCGGATTTGGTGAATTTTCTAGGTTCAAATCAAACTCTCAATGCCGCCTTTTCGGTTTTATATTAACAACTTTTTCATAGGCCTACAAACAAAGGATAATAAGAAATCATATATTAATATAAACAAATAAATAATATATTATATAAAGTCAGCATAAAAATGGATTATTAAGGCTTATGGAATATTTCATGTTGGATAGAAGTATTTTAGAGATAAATAAAATAACTTGGTAAGATTTTTTGAATTATAAAATGAAATTTACATTATAAAAAGAACTAACAATCTTGACTGGTCAAAAACTTCGACTTGACTAATCAGTATTTATTTAGTTTTTATTTTTTTATCTCATATTTTTAAATTTTTTTATATATTTACTTTATTTTTTTATTTTCTTCACCTTTATTCTTCTTTAATTTTTTCTTTGATCTCGACTCCTTGGTTCCTTTTTTTATTTTTCTCCTTCTGGGCAACACTGCTTTAGCTCTCACACAGTGAGTTCTTTAGTTGACTGTCATCCCTCCGTGAATTTACTTATTCTCCTGAGGACGACCGTCATAACGGTCAAAATATTGAAAAGTAAATCTTTGTTATGTTTAATTCTATATGTTACAGTTTATTTTAAGTATATAATATATATATATATATATATATATATAAATGATCAAACCACAATATGAAATGGAAAAACAAAACTAAGATCTTTCAACCGTAACAAGTGGTCTTCGTCAGAGTCAAAAACCCAACTGGAACCCGGGTTTTGACTGTGACGAAGACCGCTTGTTACGGTTGAAAGATCTTAGTCTTGTTTTCCCATTTCATATTGCGGTTTGATCATTGATTGTTATTTCACGTGTTTATGTGAAATCTTTTGATATATATATATATAATTAAAGTTACAGCTAGAGAACACAAGAAAAAGGACGAACACTCACGAATCTCGATAATTTTGGCGTCTTGCCGTCTTCAGGAGAGTAGAAAGAAAGAAAATAAAAGGAGAAAGAAGGAACGGAGACGTAAATACGTCCACTGGCCGATGTAAACTTATATATATATATATCTATAAAATATAGAAAAACTGGGAAATTAAGTTGAACACCCATAAAATAATACTTATTTTAAATACCCTTACAGATATGTAATTGTTGTATACATGGAATACAGAAATACTATCTTGTATACACTGGATAGTTTGATTCGTTGACCTGTGATATTTTATAGGTTGACCTACTATTTCGTGTTTCATATTTTTCATGGTTGGTTCAATATACGTCATAAATATGAGATACGGACCAAGCTGACATCTCACACGCGATGAAATAGATATAAAAAAAGATTGCTTGTTGCAGGATCAGGGGAAAATCGTTTGGCCAAACCAATCTCTCTCCGGTTTCCAATATAACTTCACGTTTCAGGCAACAGTCGATTTATTTCTTGTTTAGAATCGGTTTTCAAAATAAACGTTATTGTAATTATAATAGTTGTGTAACCTTATAGAATGAAATTAAAGTTTACAGATTCCCTCAATGCATTTGAGGTAGTTCGGTTTAAAATGTTAACCATAAAAAAGTTAAATAATGCATTAAAAAGAATGGTTAAGTAAAATATATATTATTTCATTATGTCACAATGAATTATTTAATATCCTATATTATGTATTATTAAGGAAATTACATTATATTGCCATTTCAATTGCCTGCAGTTTTTTTTTTATTGTTCAAACCGATCCCATACCGGGTGATAACGTCAGTCGTTTACCGGCTTTTTGTTTGATCGGTGATTCTGCATTGGGTGTCCTAAATTTGCCTAACTCAAGTGCATTTATAGTAGGGTTCTTTAACGAGTGCCTGACATCGTATATGTCCTTGGGAGAGTTACTCTTTCAGTTGCCTTTGTAACACCGTAAAGTGTTTAGGAGAAAGGAACACGTTCTCAAAAAGATCGTCAACACTGAAGCCACTATAGCCTTTAATGATAGTTGAACTATATATATATATATCAATGATCAAACCACAATAAGAAATGGGAAAACAAGACTAAGATCTTTCAACCGTAACAAGCGGTCTTCGTCAGAGTCAAAAACCCAACGTGTTTATGTGAAATCTTTATAATATATATATATATATATATATATATATATACGAGTTCGAGATTAACAAAGAGCAACACACAAAGTAGGGAAACACACTTACAGACTCAAATTTTCGGGTAATCCGTCTTCAGGAGAAAAGAGAATGGGAGACCAAGCACGTTGTAGGCGCAACGGGAAGTAACCCGTTGTTGTTGTGTCCAGTTTGGATCGTATTTCGTTTTATCAGTGAAATATATATATATATATATATAAACTATATTAACACAAAGAAAACACGGAAATGAAATAGAAACTCACTACTATATTTCGATGTCCTGGTCATCAGGAAGATAGAAACGAGTCGCTCCGCAGGTAGACAACGACTCTGTTTCATTTCTGTGTGTTCTTTGTGTCAATATAGGTTATTTAGTTCGTGGAATCGTTTCATTTAATTGGATATATATATATATATATATATATATATATATATATTATATATATATGTTACGATTATTAAACTTTAATTCATGTACCAACTTTTATAATATTATTTTTAAAATCCGTTGTATTATCTATTATTAGTTTTAATAACTATGTTCAAGTTATATTGATTATGTAACTGAGCAATTTTTAACTAGCTTCTCTATGGTGATATTGATGAATATTTATAAATGGTTCTGCTATAGCATTATTTATTAAATTTACTACTTTTTAACTTTTTATTTATCCGTTGTATATTATTATGTAAGAAATAGATAAAAAAGAAAAATCATAAATATAAATAGTTGTTTTATTTATTATTTTAATACTAACTATCGTAACTAGCATTGTTTACGATTAGGAGAGAGTCATCAGCGTACCTAATATAATGAGTAACTTTACATTTTTCTTTTAAATTGTACACATAGTTTTTCTTATTCTTTTAGAAAAATTATTGACAAGGTGGCTGACATTGGTTCATCTTTAGTCTGTCTTTTGCAGAGTAGAACTTGTTATTAAATTATTAAAGAGTTATAGTTTTTCAATTACAACTAATAATCAATGAAACATTAATACAACATCGCAAGATTTTATACGATATTATTTTAATCGTATTCTTTGGCTAATTTATAAATTATTTTATTGTTTTTGTAATACATATCTATCTATACAACTTTTCAATATAAAACAAAAGTAATTTAGTTATATTTATATATTTTATTTAATTTATTAACTCAACAAAGCTTTGATTGCGATTTTCATTGGTTGCGTAGCAGGGGGGTACATAGACTCATGTTTATAAATTTATATGATTCGTTAGCTTGTATAACATTGTAAGGTTCGTTAATTATACTTCATATTTCATTTTATTTTTTTTAATTAATTCATTTTTTAATTTATCTTATTCATTTTTATCTATAAATGTTCGAGCTTTCTTAGTATTCTGATTCTATATTCTGATTTATTGATTATTAGCATGGTTCTTCCTTATCTGCTTTAGTAGCAATTGCGTAATTTTAAATTATTTTGACAATATTTTTAACAGTGGTATTATAAACAATTTATTTTCAATATGTTTTATATATATCTATAATATTATATATTATTTCGGAACCTAAACGTCTAAAGTGGTTTGTTTATTTGTTGAAATTAGTTTTATTGGTACGTTTGTATCAGTTATTTACTTAATTATGTTTTTCCGTCAGTGTGTAGTTTATATTAGTTATATTTACAAAATTTTGGGTAGAATTTATTTCTTTCTGACAAACTAAAGTGCTTTATAATAAAAAAAACAGACGAGAAAAAGTTTAAAGGGTCTTTTGTAATGGAAGAAAACAAATATAAAATGAATAAATAATAGAAATGTATTAATATGAAATGAAATATAGATATGATATTTAGGCACAAGTTAATAGGAAGTTACATAAACCTCTAGCCCAAGAATTTGGATTAGTTATGCTTCAAGATGGATAATCCGGTACCAGAAAGTTCTAGATTAAAATACAAAGTCGGACGGTTATTTCATTAATTAAATATAAATTATTCCAACTTCCGATACTAACAATGTGTATGTATTCTATTGATCTGTTCTTCATGTTCGTCAAACCTTTATCACGAACATAAATACGTGGATTCTAATACCTGTATATTTGGTTGTTGTTGCCGTTAACGAAATAATTTTTTTTTTACTTTTGAGAAAAAAAGCTAAAGTAATACTCTATTCAAAAGAGGAAAACGAAATTCAATAATATCAATGTGATTGCTTATGTTAAATGTAAATGGTTTGGAATAACTGATAATGTTAACATGCATTATTATGCATTATATTATAATATTATATGCATATATTATGCATTAACATGCACGTTATTAACATGCATTCTTTCGTAAACTTCAAAAATGCTCATAATTCATGCTGTGTATTATGAAAATTAAAATTCAATGGATTTGGGATTAATTTAACTCTTTTTTTTTCATGTCACATATGTCTGCGTTATATATATATATATATATATATATATATATATATATATATATATATGATGTAATTTTCTTGAGGTTTGAGGTCCAATGATTAAAACTAGTCCATTTGCCGACGTTTCGACATATATTTATGTCATCTTCAGGGCTACAACATGATTGTTTTACAATTAGCACTACTATTACTACTATTTGGTAATTTATTACATTTTAATATGTTCGGTAACAAAGAGGAATTTTTTGATAAAACAGTTATTACGACTATGGATTATTTTGTTATACATTAATATAAGGATATTGTTATAATTATTCTATTGCTTTAGAATTATTGCATAAGTATAGAGATCACTATTTGATTACCTTGGAAATCTGTTTAAATAAAATATAATAAAAAAAAAAAATAAAAATAAGAAAAAAAATAGGGGGAAAAAACACTGTGTACTCAAACAAGCAAAACAGAACATAACCGTAAAGAAACCTCCCAGAAAACAAATAGTAACCATCATGAAACAGTATTAAAGAAGAATGCTGCAACATAAACAGATTTCCAAGGTAATCAAATAGTGATCTCTATACTTATGCAATAATTCTAAAGCAATAGAATAATTATAACAATATCCTTATATTAATGTATAACAAAATAATCCATAGTCGTAATAACTGTTTTATCAAAAAATTCCTCTTTGTTACCGAACATATTGAAATGTAATAAATTACCAAATAGTAGTAATAGTAGTGCTAATTGTAAAACAATCATGTTGTAGCCCTGAAGATGACATAAATATATGTCGAAACGTCGGCAAATGGACTAGTTTTAATCATTGGACCTCAAACCTCAAGAAAATTACATCATATAAATATTGGGTCAAGAAAACAAATCATGATATTATATATATATATAATATATATATATATATATATATATATATATATATATATATTAACAAACACTTTTTCTTCTTCTCGGAGTTTGGTCAGGGTAAATATATGTAAACACCTTTTTGCCAACGTTTCGTCTTTATTTTAAGACATCCTCAGGGCTATAAATTAAGGCTGGTTTCTGTTATATTACAACAACCGTTAACTATTAGTTAACAAAAAAAAATTTGAGTTAACGGTTGTTGTAATGTAACAGAAACCAGCCTTGAATTATAGCCCTGAGGATGTCTTAAAATAAAGACGAAACGTTGGCAAAAAGGTGATTACATATATTTACGCTGACCAAACTCCGAGAAGAAGAAAAAGTGTTTGTTAATATTTTGTGGTCAAGAAAACAGTACCGTATATATATTTCATTTATTCTGATAGAGTAGAAAATATAATTTCTATTTAAAATGGATTAAAGCAAAAAAATAATTAGGCTATGACAGGGTGACAAGGAGTGTATTATTCTTTTGACAGTTTTCTGGTTCAGGAGTTGTTCAAAGGCTGTAAGCTTACTTAGCCGTGTGTTTTTGACAGGACCCGGTACTGTTTTTTTTACTAAGATAGTATTTGTCGAAACCAAATATTTTTCTCAAAGTCTTGCTTCACTTTTAGTTACTTTTAATTTTTAAAAAGGGCATTTAAAAAATGTCCTTTATTGAAATAAATCATAAAAAAAATGTTAAAAATAACTTATTCCCTGTTATTTACATTGATATCTAATAAAGAATTGGATTTCCCCAATTGCCGGTATCTTCCTAAAAATCATTACATTCTAGAGAAGATAAAGCTCTGATAATTTACACATTAATAAGTTGAATTTTGTAGTATTTCAAATAAGTGTGTCAGTTTGAACAATAAGCTATTGAAGATGTTACTAGGTATACTTATTTAGTTGATTCAGATACGACTAGAAGTTGTAGTTAGTGGTCAGGCTAAACCAACAATGCATTACAGTTTTAGGACTAACATAGGATTTCTTTGAATACGGTCGTCCCCCTCCGAAGAGGGCCTTACAGTTTTTTCAATGCCTTACAGTTTTAGGACTTCCATAGGATTTCTTTGAATGCGGTCGTCCCCCTCCGAAGAGGGCCTTACAGTTTTTTCAATGCCTTACAGTTTTAGGACTTCCATAGGATTTCTTTGAATACGGCCGTCCCCCTCCGAAGAGGGCCTTACAGTTTTTTCAATGCCTTACAGTTTTAGGACTACCATAGGATTTCTTTGAATACGGTCGTCCCCCTCCGAAGAGGGCCTTACAGTTTTTTCAATGCCTTACAGTTTTAGGACTACCATAGGATTTCTTTTAATACGGTCGTCCTTGAAGAGAGCTCGGAACTGCTAGATGTCGGCTTAACTAGGGAGTCATATAACTTGCTTGCTTGCTAAACGATGAAGAGAGCTCGGAACTGCTAGATGTCGCCTTAACTAGGGAGTCATATAACTTGCTTGCTTGCTAAACAATGAAGAGAGCTCGGAACTGCTAGATGTCGCCTTAACTAGGGAGTCATATAACTTGCTTGCTTGCTAAACAATGAAGAGAGCTCGGAACTGCTAGATGTCGCCTTAACTAGGGAGTCATATAACTTGCTTGCTTGCTAAACAATGAAGAGAGCTCGGAACTGCTAGATGTCGCCTTAACTAGGGAGTCATATAACTTGCTTGCTTGCTAAACAATGAAGAGAGCTCGGAACTGCTAGATGTCGCCTTAACTAGGGAGTCATATAACTTGCTTGCTTGCTAAACGATGAAGACAGCTCGGAACTGCTAGATGTCGCCTTAACTAGGGAGTCATATAACTTGCTTGCTTGCATACTGTTTTAATATATTCTTTTCAAACTGATGATTTTCGAAATTTTGTGAACAAAGTTCGAATGATTCTTAGAAAAGTATAATTTTGGGCTATTTAAACAAAACACATACAAAACTCTGCTTTCCTAAGTAAACTCAAGTTTTTTTTTTAGACTTCTAATAATTTTATCTGATATATATTTTCTCAAATGTTTTGATTTCATTATGAAATAACATGTTTTGTTAAAATAATTAAATGAAATGGTCCAGCAAACTTTTAAATAAAAACCAATTAAAAAGAAGATAGCACACATATAGACACAGGAATAACTCGCTTCTATATTTCGATCATCGTTGTCATCAGGAGGCGAATAGTCTCGCAGGAAGGCAGAACGGTGAGTTGCTCTCTGCCTTCCTGCGGGACTCTTCGCCTCCTGATGACAACGATAGTCGAAGTATAGAAGTGAGTTATTCCTGTATCTATATGTGTGCTTAATTGGTTTTTATGTTTTGTTAAAATTCATACTGGTATTCAGTTCAGTTATAATCTATTTTGTAATATAGAGAATATTCTGTTCGTTGCAATATTTTCATACAATTACTATTAAACTGAAAGCATCGCTTGCTATATGAGAGAGAGATAATATGCTAGATATTACGAAATTTTTTGAAGAGGTTGGTTATGACATTAAACTCCTCTTTTTCCTCCAAACAACCAGTTTCCGCTGACTTTTTAGTTTATGCCACCATCGTGAAACATCGTCTGCTACTCTTGAGGATAAGCCATTGTGTTGCTCGTTTTATATTCCCCTACCATAATGTAAATCCCAACAATAACCTTTTCCAGCAATTCATGCAACATAACAATGCAATAAAAGTAAATTGTACCTATTCAAAAAAATTTAACTGCTTTCCTTCCATTTCATTAACTTTAGAGTGTATTTTAAATTTAATAACTCTTTCGATAACATTAAATTGTACTATTTCATAGAATCATTAATCTAACTCCTTAAATAAAGTCTTGTTAATGAAATATTTTAATTATTAAACAAATATTATATTTTCTTTAATCTGTAAACAAGGGGGCCAGGCTAGCTCAGTGGTTACGTGCTCACCTCTGAACTGGTAGGACTGGGGTTCAATCCTCACCTAGCCCTCGATTTATTCACGCGGGAGGTGAATAAATCTGAGCACGTCGTCCCTCGGAGAAGGACGTTAAACCGTCGGTCCCGAGCCTGTACGATGTCAGGTACTCGATAAAGATCCCTACTCTAAATACACTTCAGTTAGGCAAAATTTAGGACTCCCACTGTAGAATCAATCTTCATTGTGTGGTTTCACAAAGGGCCAATGCTTGGCCTACGTGTGTTCCCTTGTGGGACTGCCACTGCAACCTAACCTAACCTAACCTAATCTGTAAACAAACAGTTATTTTGGTTTTCTTTAAAATTAAACGTGTCAAGTCACATCGTCGGACACATTCAGATTTCAAAATTATGCGAATATTGCTCAAGTATGATTTCATGGCTAAAACACCCATAATTGTATTGAATACTTTGGCTTCCGCTTGATCAGTAATGGCGGACGATTTGAGTTCGGCGAGTCAAAAATTTTAAGAAATCGAAACATAATTTTCGTGGCGTATCAATACTTCATAAAAGTAAAGACTAAAAAAAAAAAATTGGAACATTTTTAATTTTTATAAGTTAGTTATCTGTTAAAACCATTTAAAATACAAAAAACAAAATTATGACACTGATAAGAAACATTCAGAGACTGGTTTCAGATATTTCATTGCCGCTTAACATAGAAAATCAAGTAATAAATTTTTATATTAAATTAATATATTTTTTTATATTTTGATATTAATATCAATATTAAAACAAAATATATTTAAATGTTTTTAATATGTATATTTGTTATGCAATATGATTTTACTTGTACATGCACACATGCACGACTGCTTTCAGAATTAAATTATTTTTGTAGGTAATAATATTGATATAGCTCCTCGACCACTGATTCTTAAAATCAAAATAGATTTTTTGAGGATTTGGTTCAAATAATTAACTACTCGTGATTATAGACCGATATTACGCAGGAAATTGTTTGGCATTTTTCAAAAAAAGCCTTGAATTTGACTAAAAAGTTTCGGTGAAACATTGGCTTATTATCAAAAGTAATTTATTTTTGGACCAAATTCTCAAAAAAACCTATTTTGAATTGTAAGTAATAATGTTATTATTAATAACCAATTTTGGCTGTTATGAGAGACAAATATTTGAATTTTTGAAATTTTGTATCTTTGAAGATTCGTGTCACTGAAAATGAGCTTGCGTGTCAAAAGTGACACACGTGTCATAGGTTTGCCATCATTGCGTTAAATCATGGATATTAAGCAAGATTGGGCAAGCTCGCACTTGAATTGGTGACACCAGATTACTTGGTGTCGATCAGTAGCAAGTTATATGGCTCCCAAATTAGGGCGACATTCAGCAGTCCCGATAAGACAATAGGTATCCAGAAGATGAAAACTTGAAAAAAAAATAGTTGTTAAATATCAGTATAGATTGGGTAGAGATACTGTTATAAAGCGATATAACATATCGGATATATATATATATATATATATCAATGCACAATATGAAATGGGAAAACAAGACTAAGATCTTTCAACCGTAACAAGCGGTATTCACCTTTTTATATATGTATATATACACTTTTTCGATGAAAATACGATCCGAAATGGACATATACAGATCAATGTACATAAAGAAACATAGATAAAATAAAAAGCACACACTTACAGTCTCTAATTTTTGGTTGATTCGTTTTCAGGAGAGATAAGAGAGGGAAACCAAACGCACTGGTACAGAGACTGTTGGAGATCCATCTCCAACAGTTGGAGACCCGTCTCCAACCCTCTATGTACCAGTGCGCTTGATTTCCCTCTCTTATCTCTCCTGAAGACGGTTCAACCAAAAATTAGACACTGTAAGTGTGTGCTTTTAATTTCTCTTTGTTTCTTTATGTACATTGAATAATATATAAATACATATATGTACATAGGGATATATATATATGCATACATATATATATATATATATAGTCACCGCCCTGCCATCCTGCGGGACTCTTCGCTCTTCACACCTCCTGATGACGACGATGGTGGAAATATCGATGTGAGTTATGTCTGTGTCTTTCTGTGTGTTTCCTTCGTTTTGAATTTATTTTATATATATATATATATATATATATATATATATATATCTTTATAAGGGTTATAAAGAGATACTGTTTCCTTAACTTAGGACAGTGTTTTACTTGAGTAATTCAATTCTGAAAGATCAGTTGCATAATGAATGTGAATTGGGGGGTGAATTGAGGTTAGCTGAGTGGTTAACGTACTCGCCTCAGAACTGGTAGGTCTGGGGTTCGATCCCCAGCTGGCCCTGGATTTATTCACGCTGGAGTTGAATAAAGCTGAGCGCGTTGTCCCTCAGAGAGGACGTTAAGCCGTCGGTCCCTTAGACTGTACTAACCTAAACTGTGTCGGTCCCTTAAACTTTGTTAAAGATCCCTATTCTAAATATATTTGAGTTAGAAAAATGTGTTGTGGCTCGCCCATTACTAAAATAGGTGCCAAATAATAAATGAATCACAATTTCCACCAATAGAACAGTACTAAAAGGCGAAAGCCGTATAGGTGTGGGCTTGAGAAAACAAACAACAAACAATGAACATGAATTACAGATCTCACACTAATGTTCAGCATGACTTATTTGATGTTGCAACATAAATATATTTTAAGTATTATGACGAGTTTAGTGCTAAAATAATATTTTTTTTTATATTTTATAGTTCGGTTTTAAAAAAAAGGGTGAACATAATGGATAATTTGGTTGCAGAAGTATCAACAATAATTTTCGCTTGACGTCGCTGCGTCAGGGCTAATCATTAACATCTCATGTACAAATATTAAGCCATTTATATTTATATTTTTATTATTTCGAAACATTTTTTTAAGAAGTGAACTAACAAGAAGAAAATGATATTGGGAGAAAGGGAGAAGATGATTTCGTTATTTCCAGCCCAATGAGTAGAATTTCTAGAGGGAAATTCCTTTAATGAAACTCTATGCTATGTTTATATTATATATTGATTAAATTTATATGTTTGTGTGAGTGTATGCATGCATCTCTCTATCTGTGGAGTGAGAGACTGTAACGAAGAGTAAATACTTTGCAGTATTTTTTATTGTTATCCCATTTTAGACATTGATAATGTTATTAATCCAATGATACTCCGGGTAAATATAGTAAATATTACTCCTGGTAATATTTAATTTATGAGTATATATTTTTAATTAAGCCAATGAATGAGACAGTAGGTGTCTAGAAGATGAAAGGTTAGGTTAGGTTAGGTTGCAGTGGCAGTCCCACAAGGGAACACACGTAGGCCGAGCATTGGCCCTTTGTGATACCACACAATGAAGATTGATTCTACAGTGGGAGTCCTAAATTTTGCCTAATTTAAATGTATTTAGAGTAGGGATCTTTAACGAGTACCTAACATCGTACAGGCTCGGGACCGACAGTTTAACGTCCTTCTCCGAGGGACGACGTGCTCAGATTTATTCACCTTTCGCGTGAATAAATCGAGGGCCAGGTGAGGATTGAACCCCGGTCCTATCAGTTCAGAGGTGAGAACGTACCCACTGAGCTAGCCTGGTCCCCCTAGAAGATGAAAACTTGAAAAAAAAAAAACAAAAACTCATTACTGACATCTCAGTACAGTCCCTTAACCTGTACCATTTCTCAGGTACTCGTTAAAGGTCCCTACTCTAAATACACTTGAGTTAGGAAAAAAAAAATAATATTACCCATTGCTAAAATGGGTGCCACATAAGAAATGAGCCACAATTTCCGCCCGTAGATCAGCGCTAAAAGGGGAAAGCCTTATATGTGGGGCGTTAGAAAACAGACAACGAACAATGAATATGCGTTACTGATGTCACGCTAAGGTTGAGCATGACTTTTGTATTTACTCTCCAATTAAGATCAATGATTTACCAACAAATAAATATAAAACCAACTATATTTATTAACTAGTTATATCTACGTAGTAAAGCCAAATGTACCAATACATTAATATAATCAAATATTTCAACTAATTTTTAAATATTTATGAATAAACTTTTTTAAACATGTTTTATACTAAAGTCACTTATTTTGATATCATTTTAATTTGAAGTTATTCATATTACACTCGTAAACGTTCTTCTGAGGTACATTTCACTGCTAAAAGAAATTTTCTCGGTTCTAGCATTACTATTTACTTAGATATTTCTGATGAGTTAAAGAATGTTGAACTATTCATTAATACAAAGTATATAATATATCATGTTGACGTACCAGATACTAGACGACTCCATTTCAAAACACATATTAACAGCATTCTAGGAAACGTGCATGCTGTACGGAGTAGGATCTGTCATATTATAAATATAAATCTAGAAATTCGCTTAGAACAAAAGTACTGCTGTACAACGTCCTGATCAGACCTATACTAACTTATGGATGTTCCTCATGGATCCAGTATCTCGATAAAGCCACTTTAAAGAAACTTGCTGCTATGCAGAATAAGACCTTCAGACTGGTGACAGGTGCTCCGAGGTATCTTACAAATAAACAATTACGAAAAGAATTACCCTCAGTAGGATTAGTTGAATATATAGACAATCTCTGTCTCCTCCAGTACAACAGAAACAACGAGAGTGACAGCCAACTGATTAATAGCTTGATGCTTATAAATCTCAATATAATGTGACATAGATATATATAGTTAATAAAGGAGAATAGAATGATTGAAACAATTCATCAATAACTAACAAAGAAGGAGATGAGAGCTCATTAAGAGCTCGGGACTGCTAGATGTCGCCCCAGCCGGGGAGTCACTGAACTTGCTTGCTTGCTTACTGTACCAGATACTAGTAGCTTATTCATACTAGTACCAGATACTAGCAGCTTAAAAACACCTGTGACACTCTATGCATGACCTGTTTATTATCAATTCTAGCTGGAGTTCTTACTCCATATTTGAAGACTACCACCAAAAGACTTGTTATTCTTCATCAAAATTCATGCATTTGTAATTAGCACTTTCAAACAAAACGTACAAACTGTTAGCCTCATAATGTTGTTTCAGTTGTAAATTATAATGAGGTTACACGCAAGTAATTGATTTTCGTCAGCTGGAGAGTTCAAAACAATTCGCAAGCATTCTTGGCATCTAAGTACTCAGTAGTCAATAACAGTAAGATAGCAAAAAAGACATAATGCAAACATAAAGAATATTTATAAATGTGTAATTATCACAATTCATCCTCCATAGAATGATCTATTTTTAGGTATAGTTTTATTTTGATCGGTCAAACGGTATGGCTTGTATCGCTCTCACAAGCATTCAGATTGCATTATAAGTAAAAATTTTTACATTTTATTGAACAAAAAATATATTTGCTGTTGTTTTAAAAATCTTAATATAATTTTCGTTTATTGCATTTGTAGATAATGCTAAAATTTCAAAATTCTTGAGTTAGTAGTTTAGGAGAATACAAATGTAGTTTAAAAACAGGTTTTTGGCAAAAAAAGTGACTTTGCCGTCATCTATAATTGCTCCCATACAGTAGGGCTCATCTACACTATGAGGCCTATTTTTTTTGGTAAAAATCAACTTGATCCATCAATGATTCTGGACCGTTGCGTGACCACAAACTATGGATACATACTCACCCACCCACCCACGCATCACACACACACACACACACACACACACACACACACACACACAGACAGACAGACAATACAACTCCACAAACTGTAGACCATCTGCTATGGGACTGCCTGAGCTTGTATCCTGCCAGAACAGCTTTAATACGAGAAGTAGTGGCGAAGGGTGACACATGGCCACCACCAAAACATAAACTGATAGAAAGAGAATATTATGTTAACTTTGTAGAGTATATTTCAAACATATTTAAATGTATAGAGTAACTCTTAGAAATAAGTAAAATATTTAAGTGATAAAAATAATATAGCTATAAGATGTAAATCAAAAAATGTAGCGTAGGTTAAATCTTTAAAATAACATACCTATTGTAAATAGAAAATTTTAATGTTGTGAAAACTGACAATGTAGACTATGTAAAATATAATTTAAATTTACAACTTTATAAAATAAATTTAGAATTAAGCACAGAAGTAAGACTGTATAGCCATAAGAAGAAAATTGCATGTAGTACATTTTGTGGAACATGCTGTTATTTAAATAAATTCCCCCATGGCAGGGGTACTGCCCGTGGGGGGGGGGGGGGGGAACCACACACAACAACACACACACACACACACACACACACAAACATCATCGAAAAAACTTCATAAAAGACTTCTGGTACATCAAAACATGTATTTCCGTCAAAACTCGAGATCGAATTTTTTCACCATCACTATACTTTACTTTATAGTTATGTAAAAAGATATAATGCAAACATATAGCATATTGGTTAATGAGTAGTTTTTTTTAAGTAATTAATATTTTAAAACAATTGTTTTGATTGTTACTTGAATAATGACATGATTTGTACCTTAAGGTCAATAAAGGATATCAACATACTATCAAAGGTCTTTGAAGCAAGAGTTAAACTCTACCCTAAGATTGCCTCTCTCCTGATTATATAATCATGTATTATTCATTACAGAAGACCTGCTAAATATTTCTACAGTATTGGCATACTAATGGCATTCTGTTTAATCTCGATGTCACAAGTCTGTTTTGCTGCTAACAAATCCAATTTAACGCCAACCAAATATAATTGTCAACGTGCCAAACTAGTTAGACGTTTACATTCAGCCATCCAAATTGTCTTCCTAACTAAAGTAATTTGTATTTACTCTCCAATTAAGATCAATGTTTTACTAACAAATAAATATAAAACAAACTACATTTTGTTTTTTAAATTTTTTTTATAAATATATTTAGTAAATCCAGATGTACCAATATATTAATATAATCAAATATTTCAACTAATTCTTAAATATTTATTTAAGAATAGTGACCTATTATGTCACTCAGTGTTAAGAAATTATAGCAACATTTAATAATATACATTAACTGAATCTGATTGACAGGAAGAACTTTTATTGCTGTTTCTTGTTATTAAGCCATGAAAACAAAGATTCTTATATGGTCCAAGTACTTGTTATAGTATTCATAACATGAATCAAGATATATATATATAACCCGTTAATTGCCTTTGCGTCTACAACGTGCTTGGTCTCCCTTGCTCTTTTCTCCTGAAGACGGATTACCCCCGAAAATTTGAGTCTGTAAGTGTGTTTCCTTACTCTGTGTGTTACTCTTCTTGAATTTTGAACTCGTATTGTGTCCAGTTTGGATCGTGTTTCGTTTAATTAAGTGAAATATATATATATATATTTGGATTGCACCCAGTGTGATTCTTTTTATGTGGGTTTGGCTTCCACCAAGCTAAGCCTGCGTATGAATAATCACAGGTCATCCGTTGGCAAACGCAGTGACCTTCCCGTTGCTACTCATGCCAGCTCTCACGGACTCAGTTTTAATGACTGTTTCCGTGTACAGGTCCTGAGGCAGATTGATCAGACTAATTCGAAAGTTACTCTGAGAGCTTCAGAAGAAGCACTTATTAGTCTTCTGGGCGGTAGATCGGCTCCTGGGATTAACCTCAATCGTTGATTTTTTTTCTCTTATTTTTTAGTTGTTATCAGCTTTAAATTTTATTTTAGTTAAATGTTTTCATTTTTTAATTTTTATTTGGCTTGCATCCTTTATCTTCCCTGTCTACCTTTCCTCCGAAAGTTGGCTACCCTGTTTGAGTGCTTCAGTTCGAACGCCAAGTCAGTCGTTATCAGCCTTTGGAGAGATTTACTTCTTTTCCTGAAGACGAGGACATCGAAATATAGTAGTGAGTTCAGTGATTTCCTTTCTATGTGTTTTTTTAAATTCTAGTTTATATATATATATATATATATATATACCATAAATATAATTAATAAAACAAAAGAAACGTTTAAAAGTAAAAAAATTAATTTATTCAATTCATTTAAAACATCAGGTCAAGGTATATACAGAACCAAGCATATTTAAAACAAACAAAACCTGTCAATTGGAATATTCCATTTATTTTATCCAACATAAAATAGCATTAATGAAAGAATATAATATTATAAATAACTTAATAATATTACCTACTACTACTACTACTACTACTAGTGCTAATTGTAAAACAATCATGTTGTAGCCCTGAAGATGACATAAATATATGTCGAAACGTCGGCAAAAGGACTAATTTTAATCATTGGACCTCAAACCTCAAAAAAATTACATCATATAAATATTGGGTCAAGAAAACAAATCATGATGTATATATATATATATTTATTTATTTCATTATTAAACATATGAAAGTGAACTGTAGTCTCGGCATTCACTTTAATGAAATATATATACGTATTTGTAAATTTTGGTAACAGCCATTCATTAAGACATACATTATTGAAAATAATACCAAACTTGGTTGATGCCTTTTTTTTTAAACTACGTTCTCAATTTTGCGAAATAATACTGTCGTTGTTTTGTCTACACTAGTGGTTCTTAACCTGGTGGAAGTACCGAACCCCACCAGTTTCATATGAGTATTCACCGAACTCTTTTTTAGTGAAAAATAAAATATGATTTTTTTTTCAAATTCAAGTCATAGATGTATGTTTTTTTTTTACTCGTACACAAAATGAATCTTCATGAATATTACTCCTAGTTCAAAGAACAAAACCAACACAATGAGTGAACTCACAACAAGTCAGATACATTGAAATCAATGCTGTTGATCTCCGTGGCGGAGGCTCCGACGAACTCTTGAGACCGACACATTGAACCCAGGTTAAGAACCACTGGTTTACACAGTGAAATATATTTCTTCTTGTTTATATAAGCGAAGTGGGGACAGTGGGGGCTACACATAGGTTGGCTTTATAGTAAGATACCAGTGTTACTTTTTCATTTATGTTTTTATACTCGACATAACTTATTACAATGTACTTTAATATCATTTCATCAAGTTTGTGTTTGCTTTAAATATTGTTTCTTGTAATAAACTATTACCTATTGTTCCTCTATCCTCATTAATTTGTTTCTCATTTTTTTAAAATGAAGGTTTTCTTTCAAAATGCGATAAAAGTTTTCATTAGAGTAACCGTATTAAGGGGCCAGGTTATCTCAGTGGTTAACGTACTTACCTCTGAGCTGAAGGTCCGGGGTTTGATCCCCATCTGGTCCTCGATTTATTCTCGTGGGAGGTGAATAAATCTGAGTACGTCGTCCCTCGGAGAGGACTTAAAGACGTCGGTCCCGAGTCTGTACGATGTCTGGTATCCGTTTAAGATCCCTACTCGAAATGCACTTGAGTTAGGCAAAATTTAAGATTTAAATCTAGAATCTGTAGAATCAGCGATCAAACAAAAAACAGGTAAACGGCTGACGTAATCACCAGCTAGTGGATAGGCTTCAACAACAAAACCGTAACTAACAAACTCTTCTTTTGTTCTATTAATATTTCAGTTCATTATTTTCTAGTTTGATGCGATCTTGTATGTTTTGTATATGAAGGCTTTAATTGCACCATATTCGTGACGTTGAGGGTATTGAGGTGGCAGGATATATTCAAGCCTTTCTTAAATCCTTAAGTTTAGATTTTTTTTTATCAGGTAAGGCTGGTAAAATTAAAGTCGATAAAAGCATTCGAGATTTTTTTTATGGAACTCGTTCTTTAATACTGACAACAAAAAAGTTGATTTTGATGTCTATTGCTTTTTCTATTGTAAACTTCAAACATACGTCTTCTCCAAATGCATTTCTGAGTTCATCCATTTGGTTTGTGTCTCTTGATATAACAAGACAGTCGTCTTGCATATCGGCAGTAGATGGTAGGTTTTGAAATCATCTCTTTTGTTCGGTATCTTATTTTTTTTTTAGGTGACAGACGTAATAGTAGGCAAAAGTGAACCCACAGCAACTCCATCTATTTTTACGTAAATTAATCCTTTAATCTGGGTAAACGGGTTTTTCATTAAGCATGCTTATAACTTATTCAACTCGTCTTTTTTTATGACTGGTGGTACATTACTGTTAAAATAGAAGTAATTACATATAGTTTCTTTAACTGAAACATTTGTAAATAATGTCTCTAAGTCTAAAGATATATTGTTCCTTTTGATTTGATTCCCTTGATTATATCTAAAAACTCATCAGTAGCATTTATTTCGCTAGTATACAGGCTGATTTATTCTATTAAGTTAGTTGGCTAACTGGTAGGTCGGAGTGGTCACTTGAGAAATGATGGGTCGAAGAGGGTTTCCGTGTTTGTGATGTTAGTTGTCCCAAACAAGTACTTGTATACTTTTATAAAACAAATTAATATCGATATATTTTTATTCAACGATGAAAAAATAAACATTAATTTTTTATATATAATTAAAAATTGAAATTAGTTTTTAAAATTACCTCATATACTTTTTTTTTTAAAAAGATTAAGTATAATATATTACACATTTTTAAAGAAGAGTGATAAAGCGAATTGGAAGTTAAAATAGAGACAGACGTCTGGCGAGACGTACTCCCTGATGAAGAGAAACTCGTTCAGATGAGCCCAGGGTAAGGCAATTTGCAAAGTTTTTCAGCCCCCTTTAGCTCTTCGAGAAACTCAAATTGAACTTATCTCTTAGAGCCATATTTGCGAATTTTGTAAAGGCATTTAAAATGTCTTTAAGGAGAACTTCTATTTCAAATATGGAATTCAATTATGAATAATAGAAACTAAATTCCAATCGCATTGTACTGAGTAAAAGTCACCGTTAGTTATAAGCTAGTGGGTTTCAATCTTTGCTCATGTTTGTCAAAGTTATTTATATTACTCATACTGCATATGCTTATTAAGCAACATATGCGTAGTTGTATATTTAAATAAATATGTTAAAAAAAAGTTATAAATATTTGTAGGTTAAGGTTTAAGCCATTACAAAAAAAATATAGTGAATGAATGCACTGGTTACACAAGACTTTTAGAGTACCTATATTTGCTTTGTTTTATTGATTTCGGTTGTGTCGTCTTTTTTATTTTATTGCATCCATATTTAATAACTATATATTTACTTATATAGTAAATATAAGTAAATATATAGTAAATATATTTACTTATATTTAAAAAATTAGATTTGTCTCGTCTATTCATTTCTTTTTTTGAAATTGTGGAGCACAATATTATTAAGATTACTGAAATTGTTATTGCTGTTACTATTGAAATTGTTATTTTTATTATTAATTTATCTTATTTAAGACCTGTTAATTGGAAGTTAACTATACTTTTTATACTAATAAATTATCTACTGGTTATAATAATAAGTTACTTGGTTAACTTCTTTAATGTTGTCTACCAATATATTTAATAATTCACGTTAATAGTATATGAGAACTCATTGTGTATATAGCTCTTACCATCCAAGTCAATCATTCTAGTTTGTCTTCAACAAATAAAAGTCACTAACAACTTCTTAGAGCAGAAAATGGCCTAACATTATGTTATTAATACAGAATTTAATACAGCAACAACAAAAAAATAATAGCAACCTTAATATATGCTAAGATTAGTCACTGCTCTTAGCTGAATTACTATTTTTTCATTTAGGATTGATATTAGGGGCCAGGCTAGCTCAGTGGTTACGTGCTCGCCTCTGAACTGATAGGACCGGGGTTCGATCCTCACCTGGCCCTCGATTTATTCACGCGGGAGGTGAATAAATCTGAGCGCATCATCCCTCGGAGAAGGACGTTAAAACCGTCGGTCCCGAGCCTGTACAATGTCAGGTACTCGTTAAAGATCCCTACTCTAAATACACTTGAGTTAGGCAAAATTTAGGACTCCCACTATAGGATCAATCTTCATTGTGTGGTATCACAAAGGGCCAATGCTCGGCCTACGTGTGTTCCCATGTGAGACTGCCACTGCAACCTAACCTAACCTAACCTAGGACAAATACCAAAAAGTATTTTTGGTTGATATGAATAAAATTTTAGCCATTTCTACTTGTGTATATAAGTATTATTCGGTTTCATGATTCACAAGAAACACAGAATAAATTAATGTCCACTAAAGAAAAAAAAATAGGAAATTTTTTTCTCCAATTCTTTTTCGCGGAACCCCAGACATTCCGTTAAGGAATCCCTGGGTTCTGCGGAACACACTTTGGGAATCTCTGTCCTACAGCAAACCTGCTAATCTCAGATCTGTCTTTTCACATAACTCTTCTCCAAAGCCTTTCAGAACTGGTTCAATGTGAATGTCGCGGATGCCTTACCTGTCATCAAACGTTCTCCCATTTTTTTCTCTTTTCCTTCCCTAGCAATGACACCAACCATATTCCTTACAAAAACCCCTTGCATTTCATATAACTGCGTTTATAATTATACTACTCCCAATATGTTAAGTTATCAAAACTAAATAAAAACAATAAAAACTATTTTTTTTTAAAAAAAAGTCCGTATTTTCTAACTTTCATACAAGTCTTCATACAAGTTGCCATAAAACAAGAAAAGACTTTTATAATGTGTCTAAAAGTTGATAAACCGATCAACTGGTTTATCTGTTTGATAATTAAAATATGCAAAATTGAAGGAACAACACTTAATCTATAATTTTCCTCTATTTGGCTCCTACAATGATAATAACTCAAGCTTTAATAATCACATCGCATGCAAATTTGCCATTAATTACTAACATGCATATGATTATATCTTTGATTCGAATAAAGTTACAAAAACTTGAAGTTATTACAACACTTTTATTTCTTTTTTTAACTACTATTAAAATTGATCAAACTTTATTCCAAAATGTTTTAAATGAGGAAACAGGCAATAGCCGTCAACATTGTTACAAAGAGACCTTTATGATATTGCATCCATTAAATACCCTTATAAACATACTTCTTAAATTGTTTATGTCCAAATATAATATACAATGCATATATATATATATATTGTGATTGTGATTCATCTGCTTTCATATATATATATATATATTTCTTGACTAATATTGGGAGTCCTATATTTTGGCTAATTCAAGTGTGTTTGGAGTAGGGACCTTTAACGAGTACCTGACATCGTACAGGCTCGGGACCGACGGTTTAACGTCTTCTCCGAGGAAGGACCACGTTAATACGTTAACCATTAAGCTATCTGGTCCCCGAATTATACTATTTACTAATTGCAAGCTTACTGACTAAAATAGAATATATATATAGTATAGTATACATATATAGTAGCAGTTTGCTTCTCAACGCGAGTACTTCGCACTTCTTCCCGATGACGACGGATGTCGAAATATGAGTTCTGTGTGTCTTTCTGTGTTCTTTTCTCTGTGTTAAAGTGTATATATATTATATATATATATATCCATGACCAACCACAATAAGAAATGGGAAAACAAGACTAAGATCTTTCAACCGTAACGAGCGGTCTTCGTCAGAGTCAAAAACCCAACTGAAACACTATATGCAGAAAACATTTGGTGAGGGGTTGAGAAGAGTGGGTGAGAGGGAAGAGTGGTATTTTAAAAGGGTGAAAACACAGGAAAGGACTAATGTCCAGAAAGGGATGTTTGGGGAAACAAAGGAGTACAGTAAGAAAGAGTAAAAAAAACTTGAAGACTTCAATCAACCAGGTTAACTAGTTATTATAGTTTTTGTTTCTTTCATTTAGCTCTCCGATGATGTTGTAACGAAAGGCCTTAGATCATATTAATTAATATATATTTGTTTATTGTAGTGTTTAATTCATATATTATATCAAGAGTTATTGTTGATTATAATTTATATATATATATATATATATATATATATATAATATATATATATATATATTTAAGTGTAAAGTAGTAAGAAAATCTGTTAGACAGATATTATTGAATTTTGTAGCAGTTTGTGCATTGGCTAATATTTTGCTGGTTGCCTCCAATTTGCCTATTACCTTACGCTTGATTGGCTCTAATATCCATATTAAATTGGCTAGAGATATTCAAAATGCACTATCGCTGAACATTTCACTGTAATCCAAAGATGAGGGGTCGATTACATCAAACTAGGTTCTAGGATATGTATTTTTAACTTATATAACTTAATTTTAAATATTATAGAAATTTTTTTTTAAATACCATGAATAATTTAACAAGTTTTTGACTTACTTTTAGGTCATCTTCTTGTTATATTTATGTTATACAAATCTAAATTGAAAAAAATAAGAATAATTTTATACTAGGTAGTAGGTAACTTTACAGTGGCTGCCCGACAAGGGAACACACATAGACTGAACATTGGGTCCTTTGTGATACCACACAATTTAGAGAACTTCAAATTCAAATGATTTTTTTTTGTGATCACTGCAATACTGTAACACTGTGCTTCTTTCCGCCAGCATCTTTCGCGTTATTTTTCAGATAGTCTTCTCTTATGTTTTTAGGAGCACCCGCAATGCCTTGAAAAATTCGTTTTAGTCAGTGCAATATACCTGGACTGCTAGGCTGCTTGGTGATTGATGCTATATTGGGAGTCCTATATTTTGGCTAATTCAAGTGTATTTAGAGTAGGGATCTTTAACGAGTACCTGACATCGTACAGGCTCGGGACCGACGGTTTAACATCTTCTCCGAGGAAGGACCACGTTAATACGTTAACCATTAAGCTATCTGGTCCCCGAATTATACTAGTTACTAATTGCAAGCTTACTGACCAAAATAGAAATAGGAAGGTCAGGTTAAGGTGGAAGAGCGCATTAAACTATGACTTGCTTAGGCTGTTTTACCTCTCTCAAGTCAGTCTAAGTTCTTACAACTAGGTACTATAGTGAAGTCACTATTCTGAATGTAAATTTAGGCAACTTCAAATTCAAATGAATTTTTTTTGTGATCACTGCAATACTGTAACACTGTGGTTCCTTCCGTCAGTATCTTTCGCGTTATTTTCAGCCCGTGGTACACTTCATTATGTTTTTTAGGTTTTACAATACATTAGGTATTGTAACCTAAGGTATTGTAACCTAATTACATTAGGTTTTTTACAATATCTTTGAAAAATTCGTTCTAGTCAGTCAATATATCTCAACTGCTGGGATGCTCAGTTTCCAGTTTGGCATGTCTATTGGTATATTACATGACAACATTGAAACTCCATAGAGTCACGGTTTTCGATTCGAAAGACGCAGTGCCTTTCTTGTTGTCATTCATGCCTGTTCTGACTTACTAAGTTTCAAACAGCATTTCCTATTTCCTAATATTTTTAATACTCATATCCAATATTCCGAGTAATCATGTTCTGAATGCCAGATAGTATAAATGGAATCATTTCTATACTAACAGTAGGGTAAAAAGCTAATGAAATGGTCTCCACATTTCGACCACGTAGTTTATACTATTAAATTTTTATATGTGGAGACCATTTCATTAGCTTTTTACCCTAGAATGAGTAAATACCACATAATAACTGATTGCACTACGTTAGAATCTATACTAATAGTTTTTTATATAAACTAACATAAAAAGCATTGACAAAAGTGCTTTTATCAGTAGAAAGTACCCTGTAAAAATGGAAAGAAATATACTTTGGTTTCAGTTATTGACTATCAGTGTGAGTGTCTAAAATATATTATTATTGAATTCACATAATACTTGGGAAGGAGCTGCGGAAGATTACATTTATATCGCAAGAATTCAGAGCTTCTCTATCGCCATTTTGGGAGAGAGTTCAAAATGTATTTCCTTATTTGTCTCTATTTATTCATCTAGTAGTTATCATCATAACCTTAGAATGTTTCAATTGTTAATACTCATAACATTCGTCTGTTAACAGAACGATATTAATTAGTAGGTATATCGTAAAAAGCTAATAAAATAATCTCCACATATTATATTAACATTATAACATTATAATAATTAACATTATTATAATGTTAACATTATATTAACATATTCTTCAGATTAACATAACACAACTAGTTAAACGAAAACTAATTTATTAACTCACAAGCTTCCGACTATACAATAGTCATCCTCAGGTTGGAATTGTCAGCAAAAAAGTCGTTAATGCAACATGTTTTTAATTCAACATGTTGAAGATTTGCTGCCCATATATATATATATATAATTCAATGTAGAAAAAGAAACATAGGGAAATCAAAAGCTCACACTTACAGTCTTTAATTTTCGGTTTGAACTATCTTCAGGAGAGATAAGAGAGGGAAACCAAGCGCACTGGTCCAGAGACGGTTGGAGACCAACCAGAGAAGCGTCTCCGACCGTCTCTGAACCAGTGCTCTTGGTTTCCCTCTCTTATCTCTCCTGAAGACGGTTCAAACCGAAAATTAAAGACTCTAAGTGTGTGCTTTTGATATATATATATATATATATATATATCAATATGATATATATATACCAACTCAGTTGGGTTTTTGACTCTGACAAAGACTGATTGTTACAGTTGAAAGATTTTAGTCTTGTTTTCCCATTTCATATTCTGGTTTGATCATTGATTGTTAGTTCACGTGTTTATGTGAAATCTTTTTATAAATATATGATAACTTCTTATCAGATAATTTTTAATCATGCAATCGAAAAATTTTATATCAGAAAGGAATTAATGACATACCTTAATTATAAGACTTAATTATAAGACTTAATTATAGAACTTAATGATAAAGTGTTGTTGTCTGTTTAATAGAAAATTGTTATTCCTGGGTAATTATGAAAATACTCTATTGGAATTGGATATTGACAATAAAGAGTTAAGCATTGAAATGGAAAAGTCGACGGACTATTACAATAAAAAAAGACCTTATCGATTCATGGGGTCTGAAATGGGCCCATTCTTATGGCTGATACGTGACCTTTGTTTCTTATGTCCCATCAGAAGACTTCTTTCAGCAAAGGAAACACTTGCAATTCTCAACAATACAATAAACTTGCTTTTAGCAATAACTTTAACAATAAATAATTCCAAAAAACTTTTCAATAATAATTTTCTTTTCACTCATGTCAAGATTACTATTTGCTTTTTCTGAATCTGAAAGATAATTTAATCAATTAAAAATTAACTAATTGTTATGATTTACGTTCTTATATGTAATTAAAATAAACACTCATGTTTTTCATGAGTGACTCATCTTTTTTTCAAGTGAAATTTGAAGACTTTTTTGATATATATTTTCATTTAACTTAAATGATTTAATTTAATGGTAATAATTTACCACTCTATGGTGTTTGATTATATTTAATTATGTCACTAATACACTACAGATTAGCACACTTACTGTTTTTTTGGTTTGAACCGTTTTGGCTTGACAAAGTGAACCGTCAGCATGGCATTAGTTGGCGGGATGGATAGAGAACTTCTCTAGGGGACAACTTTAAACAACAAAACCGTAACTAACAAACTCTTCTTTTGTTCTATTAATATTTCAGTTCATTATTTTCTAGTTTGATGCGATCTTGTATGTTTTGTATATGAAGGCTTTAATTGCACCATATTCGTGACGTTGAGGGTATTGAGGTGGCAGGATATATTCAAGCCTTTCTTAAATCCTTAAGTTTAGATTTTTTTTTTATCAGCCTTACCTTTTTATCAGGTAAGGCTGGTAAAATTAAAGTCGATGAGAGCATTCGAGATTTTTTTTTATGGAACTCGTTCTTTAATATTGACAACAAAAAAGTTGATTTTGATGTCTATTGCTTTTTCTATTGTAAACTTCAAACATACGTCTTCTCCAAATGCATTTCTGAGTTCATCCATTTGGTTTGTGTCTCTTGATATAACAAGACAGTCGTCTTGCATATCGGCAGTAGATGGTAGGTTTTGACATCATCTCTTTTGTTCGTTATCTTATTTTTTTTTTAGGTGACACACGTAATAGTAGGCAAAAGTGAACCCAAAGCAACTCCATCTATTTTTACGTAAATTAATCCATTAATGTGGGTAAACGGTTTTTTTTATTAAGCATGCTTATAACTTATTGAACTCGTCTTTTTTTTATGACTGGTGGTACATTACTGTTAAAATAGAAGTAATTACATATAGTTTCTTTAACTGAAACATTTGTAAATAATGTCTCTAAGTCTAAAGATATATTGTTCCTTTTGATTTGATTCCCTTGATTATATCTAAAAACTCATCAGTAGCATTTATTTCGCTGGTATACAGGCTGATTTATTCTATTAAGTTAGTTGGCTAACTGGTAGGTCGGAGTGGTCACTTGAAAAATGATGGGTCGAAGTGGGTTTCCGTGTTTGTGATGTTAGTTGTCCCAAACAAGTACTTGTATACTTTTATAAAACAAATTAATATCGATATATTTTTATTCAACGATGAAAAAATAAACATTAATTTTTTATATATAATTAAAAATTGAAATTAGTTTTTAAAATTACCTCATATACTTTTTTTTTAAAAAAGATTAAGTATAATATATTACACATTTTTAAAGAAGAGTGATAAAGCGAATTGGAAGTTAAAATAGAGACAGACGTCTGGCGAGACGTACTCCCTGATGAAGAGAAACTCGTTCAGATGAGCCCAGGGTAAGGCAATTTGCAAAGTTTTTCAGCCCCCTTTAGCTTTTCGAGAAACTCAAATTGAACTTATCTCTTAGACCCATATTTGCGAATTTTTGTAAAGGCATTTAAAATGTCTTTAAGGAGAACTTCTATTTCAAATATGGAATTCAATTATGAATAATAGAAACTAAATTCCAATCGCATTGTACTGAGTAAAAGTCACCGTTAGTTATAAGCTAGTGGGTTTCAATCTTTGCTCATGTTTGTCAAAGTTATTTATATTACTCATACTGCATATGCTTATTAAGCAACATATGCGTAGTTGTATATTTAAATAAATATGTTAAAAAAAAGTTATAAATATTTGTAGGTTAAGGTTTAAGCCATTACAAAAAAAATATAGTGAATGAATGCACTGGTTACACAAGACTTTTAGAGTATATATATTTCCTTTGTTTTATTGATTTCGGTTGTATCGTCTTTTTTATTTTATTGAATCCATATTTAATAACTATATATTTACTTTAAGTTACTTGGTTAACTGCTTTAATGTTGTGTACCAATATATTTAATAATTCACGTTAATAGTATATGAGAACTCATTGTGTATATAGCTCTTACCATCCAAGTCAATCATTCTAGTTTGTCTTCAAAAAATAAAAGTCACTAACAACTTGTTAGAGCAGAAAATGGCCTAACATTATGTTATTAATACAGAATTTAATACAGCAACAACAACAAAAACAATAGCAACATTGCTAAGATCAGTCACTGCTCTTAGCTGAATTACTATTTTTTCATTTAGGATTGATATTAGGGGCCAGGCTAGCTCAGTGGTTACGTACTCACCTCTGAACTGATAGGACCGGGGTTCGATCCTCACCTGGCCCTCGATTTATTCACGCGGGAGGTGAATAAATCTGAGCGCGTCATCCCTCGGAGAAGGACGTTAAAACCGTCGGTCCCGAGCCTGTACAATGTCAGGCACTCGTTAAAGATCCCTACTCTAAATACACTTGAGTTAGGCAAAATTTAGGACTCCCACTATAGGAGCAATCTTCATTGTATGGTATCACAAAGGGCCAATGCTCGGCCTACGTGTGTTCCCATGTGGGACTGCCACTGCAACCTAACCTAACCTAACCTAGGACAAATACCAAAAAGTATTTTTGGTTGATATGAATAAAATTTTAGCAATTTCTACTTGTGTATATAAGTATTATTCGGTTTCATGATTCACAAGAAACACAGAATAAATTCATGTCCACTAAAAAAAAAAAATAGGAGATTTTTTTTTCTCTAATTGTTTTTTGCGGAACCCCAGACATTCCGTTAAGGAATCCCTGGGTTCTGCGGAATCACACTTTGGGAATCTCTGTCCTACAGCAAACCTGCTAATCTCAGATATGTCTTTTCACATAACTCTTCTCCAAAGCCTTTCAGAACTGGTTCAATGTGAATGTCGCGGATGCCTTACCTGTCATCAAACGTTCTCCCATTTTTTCTCATTTCCTTCCCTAGCAATGACACCAACCATATTCCTCACAAAAACCCCTTGCATTTCATGTAACTACGTTTATAATTACACTACTCCCAATATGTTAACAGAATAAAAATAATAAAAAACAGTATTTATAAAAACAATAAAAACTCCTTTTTTTTAAAAAAAAAAAGTTCTTATTTTCTAACTTTCATACAAGTCTTCATACAAGTTGCCATAAAACAAGAAAAGACTTTTATAATGTGTCTAAAAGTTGATAAACCGATCAACTGGTTTATCTGTTTGATAATTAAAATATGCAAAATTGAAGGAACAACACTTAATCTATAATTTTCCTCTATTTGGCTCCTACAATGATAATAACTCAAGCTTTAATAATCACATCGCATGCAAATTTGCCATTAATTACTAACATGCATATGATTATATCTTTGATTCGAATAAAGTTACAAAAACTTGAAGTTATTACAACACTTTTATTTCTTTTTTTAACTACTATTAAAATTGATCAAACTTTATTCCAAAATGTTTTAAATGAGGAAACAGGCAATAGCCGTCAACATTGTTACAAAGAGACCTTTATGATAGTGTATCCATTAAATACCCTTATAAACATAATTCTTAAATTGTTTATGTCCAAATATAATATACAATACATATATATATATATATTTCTTGGCTAATTCAAGTGTATTTAGAGTAGGGACCTTTAACGAGTACCTGACATCGTACAGGCTCGGGACCGACGGCTTAACGTCCTCTCCGAGGAAGGACCACGTTAATACGTTAACCATTAAGCTATCTGGTCCCCGAATTATACTATTTACTAATTGCAAGCTTACTGACTAAAATAGAATATATATATATATCAATGATCAAACCACAATAAGAAATGGGAAACAAGACTAGGATCTTTCAACCGTAACGAGCGGTCTTCGTCAGAGTCAAAAACCCAACTGAAACACTATATGCAGAAAACATTTGGTGAGGAGTTGAGAAGAGTGGGTGGGAGAGAAGAGTGGTATTTTAAAAGGGTGAAAACACAGGAAAGGACTAATGTCCAGAAAGGGATGTTTGGGGAAACAATGGAGTACAGTAAGAAAGAGTAAAAAAAACTTGAAGACTTCAATCAACCAGGTTAACTTGTTATTATATTTTTTGTTTCTTTCATTTAGCTCTCTGATAATGTTGTAACGAAAGGCCTTAGAGCATATTAATTAATATATATTTGTTTATTGTAGTGTTTAATTCATATATTATATCAAGAGTTATTGTTGATTATAATTTTTATATATATATATATAATATATATATATATATATATATAATGTAAAGTAGTAAGAAAATCTGTTAGACAGGTATTATTGAATTTTGTAGCAGTTCGTGCATTGGCTAATATTTTGCTGGTTGCCTCCAATTTGCCTATTACCATACGCTTGATTGGCTCTAATATCCATATTAAATTGGCTAGAGATATTCAAAATGCACTATCGCTGAACATTTCACTGTAATCCAAAGATGAGGGGTCGATTACATCAAACTAGGTTCTAGGATATGTATTTTTAACTTATATAACTTAATTTTAAATATTATAGAAACATTTTTTTTTTAAATACCATGAATAATTTAACAAGTTTTTGACTTACTTTTAGGTCATCTTCTTGTTATATTTATGTTATACAAATTTAAATTAAAAAAAAAGAATAAATTTATACTAGGTAGTAGGTAACCTTACAGTGGCTGCTCGACAAGGGAACACACATAGACCGAACATTGGGTCCTTTGTGATACCACACAATTTAGAGAACTTCAAATTCAAATGATTTTTTTTTTTGTGATCACTGCAATACTGTAACACTGTGCTTCTTTCCGTCAGCATCTTTCGCGTTATTTTTCAGGTAGTTTTCTGTTATGTTTTTAGGAGCACCCGCAATGCCTTGAAAAGTTCGTTTTAGTCAGTGCAATATACCTGGACTGCTAGGCTGCTTAGTGTTTGATTCTATATTGGGAGTCCTATATTTTGGCTAATTCAAATGTATTTAGAGTAGGGACCTTTAATGAGTACCTGACATCGTACAGGCTCGGGACCGACGGTTTAACGTCTTCTCCGAGGAAGGACCACGTTAATACGTTAACCATTAAGCTATCTGGTCCCCGAATTATACTAGTTACTAATTGCAAGCTTACTGACCAAAATAGAAATAGGAAGGTCAGGTTAAGGTGGAAGAGCGCAATAAACTATGACCTACTTAGGCTGTTTTACCTCTCTCA
Source organism: Hermatobates lingyangjiaoensis (assembly GCA_026182355.1). Classification (NCBI taxonomy): domain Eukaryota; kingdom Metazoa; phylum Arthropoda; class Insecta; order Hemiptera; family Hermatobatidae; genus Hermatobates; species Hermatobates lingyangjiaoensis. The sequence continues at coordinate 366,832 of JAPFBL010000320.1, read as the reverse complement.
AGTCAGTCTAATTGTAAATATTTGACATCTTAAAATCAGTATTAAAGTTCTTACAACTAGGCACTATAGTGATGTCACTATTCTGAATGTAAATTTAGGCAACTTCAAATTCAAATGAATTTTTTTTGTGGTCACTGCAATACTGTAACACTGTGCTTCTTTCCGTCAGCATCTTTCGCGTTTTTTGAGGTAGTCTTCATTATGTTTTTTAGGTACACCTACAATACATTTGAAAAATTCGTTCTAGTCAGTCAATATATCTCAACTGCTGGGATGGTCATTTTCCAGTTTGGCATGTCTATTGGTATATTACTCGTACATTGAAACTCCATAGAGTCACGGTTTTCGATTGGTAGACGCAGTGCCTTTCTTGTTGTCATTCATGCCTGTTCTGACTTACTAAGTTTCAAACAGCATTTCCTATTTCCTAATATTTTTAATACTCATATCCAATATTCCGAGTAACCATGTTCTGAATTCTAGATAGTATAAATGGAATCATTTTTATACTAATAGTAGGGTAAAAAGCTAATGAAATGGTCTCCACATTTCGACTCCACGTTTCGACCACGTAGTTTATACTATTAAATTTTTATATGTGGAGACCATTTTATTAGCTTTTTACCCTAGAATGAGTAAATACCACATAATAACTGATTGCACTACGTTAGAATCTATACTAATAGTTTTTTATATAAACTAACATAAAAAGCATTGACAAAAGTGCTTTTATCAGCAGAAAGTACCCTGTGAAAATGGAAAGAAATATACTTTGGTTTCAGTTATTGACTATCAGTGTGAGTGTCTAAAATATATTATTATTGAATTCACATAATACTTGGGAAGGAGCTGCGGAAGATTACATTTATATCGCAAGAATTCAGAGCTTCTCTATCGCCATTTTCGGAGAGAGTTCAAAAAGTATTTTCTTATTTGTCTCTATTTATTCATCCAGTAGTTTTATCATCAAAACCTTAGAATGTTTCAATTGTTAATACTCATAACATTCGTCTGTTAACAGCACGATATTAATTAGTAGGTATATCGTAAAAAGCTAATAAAATAATCTCCACATATAGAAATTTAATCGTATAAACAACTACGAAGAAGAGCACTACGTGTTCGAAACGCGTTGTTTATACGATTAAATTTTTATATTTGGAGATCATTTCATTTGCTTTTAACCTACAATGAGAACTCTGCTTGTTTGAATAGTGTGTTTATATATTTTTTTTTATATTATTTTTTTTTGGAATATAAAGTTGAATAAATACTGTATAGTCATTGATTATAGAACTGCAGATAATTTTAATGTTATCGCTCCATAAACCATTTAGGATTATTGTGGAGTGAAAGACAAATGAAATAGACTCCATATATAGAAATTTAATAGTATATTTAATAGAATATCTTTATACTATTCAATTTCTATATGTGGAGACTTTTTCATTAGCTTGTTACACTACAATGAGTAAATACCACATAATAACTGATTGCATTACGTTAAAATAGTAGGAGTATTATTTAATCGGGATTCCGTCCATTTTCTAGGTTCCAAAATCAAACTCTCGTTGCCAACGTTTGGGTTTTATTTACAATATTTTTCATAGGCAGAAATATGAATTTTTTTGAATAAGAAAATGAAATTTACATTATTTAAACGAACTAAAAAATGTTTACTAGTCAAAAGTTTCAACTATACTGTTTAGTCTATTCAGTCTATTTTAAAACTTTTGACTTGTAAACATTGTTAGTTCGTTTCAATAATATAAATTTAATTTTTGTTATTAAAAAAATTCTTACTTCTGTGAAAAAGGTTTTAAATAAGACGAAACGTCGGCAACGAGAGTTGTTGATTTTCGAACCATAAAATTGATTGAATACTGATTAAATAATATATCTATTCTATCAAACGGTTGATATATTATTTAATTTGTTTTATATATATATACATAAATATATATATATATATATAGAAAGATTTCACATAAACACGTGAAACAACAATCAATGATCAAACCACAATAAGAAATGGAAAACAAGACTAAGATCTTTCAACCGTAACAAGCGGTCTTCGTCAGAGTCAAAAACCCAACCAACAGTTGGGTTTTTGACTCTGACGAAGACCGCTTGTTACGGTTGAAAGATCTTAGTCTTGTTTTCCCATTTCTTATTGTGGTTTGATCATTGATATATATATATACTCTTTTCTGTGTCGTGCTTTGTGTAATTTAAAGTTATATATATATATATATGGTATATATATACATATGTTAAATTTATATATATATATATATATATATATAACGTATTATATATAATATAATGCCTCTGAATTAACAACTTTTTTGCTGACTGTCACTAACTTTCTGATTATTTCCCTTTCGATTTGGGGTAATTCCCAAAATTAACTTTTTCCAGAGACATATAATCAATGTCCAAAGTTAGATTAACATAACACAACTAGTTAAACGAAAACTAATTTATTAACTCACAAGCTTTCGACTATCCAATATTCATCCTCAGGTTGGAATTTTCGTTTTTGTCAGCAAAAAAGTCGTTAATGGAGAGGCTGCTGCATATTTTAATTCATCATGCTGAAAAGAAGATTTGCTGCCCATATATATATAATTCAATGTAAAAAAAGAAACATAGAGAAATCAAAAGCACACACTTACAGTCTTTAATTTTCGGTTTGAGCTACCTTCAGGAGAGATGAGAGAGGGAAACCAAGCGCACTGGTTCAGAGACGGTTGGAGACCCAACCAGAGAAGTTGTTGTTGTTGTTGGTTTCCCTCTCTTATCTCTCCTGAAGACGGTTCAAACCGAAAATTAAAGACTCTAAGTGTGTGCTTTTGATTTCTCTATGTTTCTATTTCTACATTAAACTATATTTCGTGTCGAATATAAACTATATTATATGTTCGTGTCAAATTGTATTTTCAACGAAAAAGTATATATAGATATATATATACCAACTCAGTTGGGTTTTTGACTCTGACAAAGACTGATTGTTACAGTTGAAAGATTTTAGTCTTGTTTTCCCATTTCATATTCTGGTTTGATCATTGATTGTTAGTTCACGTGTTTATGTGAAATCTTTTTATAAATATATGATAACTTCTTATCAGATAATTTTTAATCATGAAATCGAAAAATTTTATATCAGAAAGGAATTAATGACATAACTTAATGATAAGACTTAATTATAGAACTTAATGATAAAATGTTGTTGTCTGTTTAATAGAAAATTGTTATTCCTGAGTAATTATGAAAATACTCTATTGGAATTGGATATTGACAATAAAGAGTTAAGCATTGAAATGGAAAAGTCGACGGACTATTAGAATAAAAAAAGACCTTATCGATTCATGGAGTCTGAAATGGGCCCATTCTTATGGCTGATACGTGACCTTTGTTTCTTATGTCCCATCAGAAGACTTCTTTCAGCAAAGGAAACACTTGCAATTCTCAACAATACAATAAACTTGCTTTTAGCAATAACTTTAACAATAAATAATTTCAAAAAACTTTTCAATAATAATTTTCTTTTCACTCATGTCAAGATATACTATTTGCTTTTTCTGAATCTGAAAGATAATTTATTCAATTACAAATTAACTAATTGTTATGATATACGTTCTTATTGTAATTAAAATAAACACTCATGTTTTTCGTGAGTGACTCATCTTTTATTCAAGTGAAATTTGAAGACTTTTTTTATATATATTTTCATTTAACTTAAATGATTTAATTTAATGGTAATAATTTACCACTCTATGGTGTTCGATTATATTTAATTATGTCACTAATACACTATACATTAGCACACTTACTGTTTTTTTGGTTTGAACTGTTTTGGCTTGACAAACTGAACCGTCAGCATGGCATTAGTTGGCGGGATGGATAGAGAACTTCACCATGGGCCCCAGCCGTTTGTAGTACCAATTATTTTAAGATTTTCAGATCGAACTCCGGACCAAAGTCCTACTGAACCTGCTCAGCTATAGGTAAGGTCAGAAACACAGAACAAACACACTTACTGTCTCTAATTTTTTGGTTGAACCGTCATCAGGAGAGTTGAGATAGGGACACCAAGAGCACTTGTGAAGCGACGGTCAGAGCTTCACAAGTGCGCTTATTGCCCTTATCTCAACTCTTCTGATGACGGTTCAATCAAAAAATTAGAGACACTAAGTGTGTTTGTTCCTTTGTTCTGTGTTTGTGATTTACCGTGAAACGTGTATATATATATATATATATATATATCCTTATTTTCTTGGTAGAATAAATAACCAGTAGTAACATACAAATAACTGAAAAAATAAACATTTACGAAAAGAATTATTCACAATAAGATTAATTGAATATATAGATAACCTCTGTCTTTACGAGTACAAGAGAAACAAGGACAGCGACAACCAACTAATTAATAGCCTAATGCTTACAGAATCTCAATATAACGATATACTTAGTCAGTTAGTATACATAGTTCATGAAGCACATAATGAGGAAACAGAACGATTGAAAAAATTGATCAAAAACTAACAAAGAAGCAGAAGAGAGCTCTTTAAGAGCTCGGGACTGCTAGATGTCGCCCTAACTAGGGAGTCATATAACTTGCTCTTGCTGCTACGAATCAACCGTTTAAGTAAAGTCAAACATTAATTATTAATAAAGTGAAATTTAGTTTTTAACCATATTTTTTTTTTAATAATATGAGAACTAACAGAAATTTTAATTTGTTCATGTTAAAGACAAAGAAGAAGTCCAATTCATAGTTGTATAATTTACAAAAGGTTTAGAAATCATTGATTCATTGAGAATACGCTTTTAAAGGAGGTTTGGGAGAAGGCACTGTAATGACTCTAATGAATGCCACATGTAAATTATTTAGACTTTGACATTTTGACATTAATTCCTCAACAGTCTTAATGTTAATTCTAATTATAATATACATAAATAACATTTTTATGCATGTTTCAATGATGCATTAACTACTTCACAATAACATATGAAACATAAGAACTCACCAACATCTAAACGCACTTTTCATCATTACATAATTTTCTATGCGTACAGTTTTCTGAGTTTGTACGCTTACAAGAGATTTTTAATCTTTATTATTAAATAAATAATAAAAAGCCTATATTTAGGATGGCTTTTAATCTTTATTATTAAATAAATAATAAAAAGCCTATATTTAGGATGGCTTTTAATCTTTATTAAAATTAGTTTAAGCTTAATTAAGTAAATGGTAGTTTTATTTTTGTGAAAAAAAGTAAAGAAGAAATTTTATTGAGATCAATCATAATTTTGTTTTTCTTTATCTTAAAAATATCTAAAAGTTTATTTTATGACTTTATGTGACGCATTTGCAAGAGGAAATGCTATAAAAAAAAAACCGATTTCAGAAGTCTATTAAAATACATGCATAAAACAGTCTGGAGTTGACTACAATAAACTTTACTATAAGTAAACATAATACCAAACTAGTTGACAATTTTGATGCTGTTTTAATGTAGCTATCGTGTAGAGGTTTTTAACAAACTCAGAGGAAATCAATAATATTTTCATTTGTTTTTTATGAGGCTGTTACCCATTTTTCTTTCCACATTTATGTTCAGTTTGATTGAACATATTAGGTTGATGTAGCCTCGTTGTGTTATCAACTTTTACCTGCTTACTTTTTACGTATTTATTACGTATTTGTTGTTTAAGAATTTAAATATGTTAGAAAAAGTATTAAGTCTCCACACAAAAAAAGTTTATTACAAGAAACTAAACAATTCGTTTCGGACACTCGATGTTCTTCTTCCCAGCTTTGGGAACATAGGGGCGAATTAATTGAAATGAATACATCTGACACTATTGAGTGATAACGGAAATAATATTGAAATGACTTAAATTGATCCTTAACTTAAAACTACATATTAAGACATGTCTAATTTATACATAAAAGAGATTCTTAATTACCTGCTCTGCTGGGATGGTTTTATGCATAAATTAGACATGTCTCAGTATGTAGTTTTAAGTTAAGGATCAATTTAAGCCATTTCAATATTATTCCCGTTATCACTCAATAGTGTCAGATGTATTCATTTCAATTAATTCGCCCCTATGTTCTCAAAGCTTTTAAATGCATTTATATTTTTTTCTAGATGTCACCTGAAGAAGAACATCAAGTGTTTGAAACGCGTTGTTTAGTTTTTTGTAATAAACTTTTTTGTGTGGAGACTAAATACTTTTCCTAACTTGAATAAATACCACACTATAACAGATTTCACAGTTAATGAAGAATTTAAATAGTTTGAAGATTATTGTGAAACTGTCCATTTATTAGAATTAGTAATAATACATTCCGTCATACCTCGTAAAGTCTCTGTAAAGCTCGACCGGTTTCGGGTCCGCCTGGATCCCATCTTCAAGAGCACCTAACTGACTGTATGTGTTGTTTTCCTATAACCTACCTATATATAGTATTTACATTGTATAATCAGTGTTGTGTGTGTAGGTATTTTTTTTTTTTCTATTTCTTTAATTGTTATGTTTTTTTCTTTTATTGCTTATTTCATTATCTATTTCTAGTTCCTTGTGTCGTCTTTTAAATGTTATTAGTGGTTTTGTTAAAATGTCGGTTTGGTGGTTTGTTTGTTCATTGATTATATTGTCTGTCATTTTATGTTTATATATTTCTATTTGTTCCTGTATGTTCATTCGTTGTCCATTTATGTCCGATTATTCAATGAACATGATAATACAGGTTGATATGATATTTACTTATAGTAAAGTTACAACACATTTCATTGCTATGAATGAAAGCAACAGTAAACGTACATGCTTTTGTTGGCAACAGGTTTTCTTTCTTTAATAATCATAACCTCTTTTCACTAGAGATATGATTAAATAATAAAAATCTAACTTGCAGTTTGAGAGATTTGATCAGTGGCACAGTAAAGTGTGAAATGAAAAGCATTATAATAAGGCCAGCATTGCATTGCTGTGCTTTTGCTCGAGTTCAGTTGCCAGACTAAGATAAGGAATATTAACAAACACAACAGGTGGATCGATGTGGGAAACACGAAACCCATTGCAAGCCCTTCTCCTGAACAGCCCACGCACCCTCGAGGCATGGGGAAACTTTTGTCTTGACTCTACAGCCTTCCCGTATCGATCATTCCTAATGGACTCTCTAGTATGTGTTCCACTGATTGGTTTATTAAGCAATTGTGTACAAAGTCTCACATTAATCAATCTACTCATATAATATATAATAACAGTGTAATTGGGTTAACTCAGGGGTGGGGAACCTTTCTTGGACTAAAAGCCATTTTAGCACTGTCCACTTCCCCAAAAGGCCACCAAGAATAGATAAGCAAATTCTTATATAATAGTTATATTGTAAAATACTTGATCAGTACATCTAAATCTGTTTTGCATCTTTCAAAAGGATTCAGTAGTGTCCTTACTGCCTTCGTTTATTACATTTGTTAACCCAGGAAAATTATTTTCCATAAGCTTAGACTTTTCAAGCAATGATTAATGAATAGTTTTCTTCCTAAATGCCAGAATTTTTTTCTCTTTATTACCATAACAGTAATTCTTTATATTTTGAAACATTTTTCTCAACAAACTGTAGGAGGCCACATTTCACGGTTCAAAAGGCTACATGCGGCCTTAAGGCCGCGGGTTCCCCACGCCTGGGTTAACTTGTTGAAATAAAAACACAAGTTACTTTAGTCTGCTTCCAATAAACTAGAAATATTAAACTCATTTTCAGACTCATTTATCTCTGATTAAACATGAAAAGCATTTTAAAAGTTTTTTCCTGACTGCTATAGGTAAAAGAATTTAAAGTAGACTATTTCACGTAGTTACAAAAATAGCATAGTTTCAACTTTTACCAGTTTTAAACGATTAAAATGTTAGAATTATTAGTAATAATGTCCGTCATACTTTGTAAAGTTTCTGTAGAGCTCGACCTAAATAAAATACAGTCAGTTGCTCTTGAAGATGGGAACCAGACGGACCCGAAACCGGTTGAGATCTACAGAAACTTTACGAGGTATGACGGAGATCATTACTAATAATTCTAATATTACTAATCTCAGTGGAACTATCCCAATAACTATAGATTAGAATGTTATACAAAACCTCTAAAGTTTACTTGTAAAAAACATAACAGATCAAGTTTTTAAAGACAAAAGCTTGAAATTAGCTCGGAAATAATTTTCACTTTTAAACAAGAGATGCAACGTAGATTGAAGTTGTAATAAATAGTGGGTTCTAAATGATAACATTCTGAGGTAAAATGGATAAACAAACAAAAGTCTCCACACTAATGAAGTTTTATTCGACAGTAACAATGCGTTTCGAACACTTTGTGTTCATCATCAGGAAGACAATACAATACAAATTATATCTAATCAGTTATAAAATTAGAGTGAAATAATAAAATTCAATTAAGAGAATTAAAGACATACCCAAGGATGTGGTACTGACTGGTTGGTCCAGTGAAAACAACTAGTAGGAAACAGATCCGCTGCGAAAGAGTGGGGATAGGCATTAAGGAGATAAGGTGACAAAGGTGTGTCGGGTATGCTTAAAAAACGTTAACTGAAATACAGAAGGCCAGAAACACACTAATTTAGAGGAAATAAACCTTTTTTAATTTATTCTTTGTGATTCTAGGAACAGTTTTAGAAATTTTGAACACCCCGGAATTTCCTCATTAAGACATAGAGAGGCAGAAGAATTATTAATGAAGACTTTGTTTATTTCGAAAGCTTCCAAATTAGAAATTCCTTTAAACTTTCTATTAGCATGTAGGACGGTAAGGTTCAGGTTTGGCTCAAAGCTATGGTTTTGTTGAATAAAACTTCATTTCTGTGGAGACTTTTGTTTGTTTATCCATTTTACCTCAGAATGAGTAAATACCATACAATTACGGATTGCACAACGAATGATTTAAATAATAAAAGTTGGACAGGGTTTTTCTGCCATTATTTTTCCGGTATGATATGATATTTTTTTAAGGAAAATTTTCAAAAGCTTCGGTCAATAAAGTCATGGATTCCTAAGTTAATTAAAAAAATAAATAATAAAATAAAAATAAAAAAATATTTTAATTAAAAAAATAGTATTATTGATTTTATTATTTTGTTGATATTTCAAGAAAGCAATTATTTTTTGTCAGGCATATTCAAATCATTAGCTATTCAATCCGTAATTGTGTAGTATTTACTCATTCTGAGGTAAAATGGACAAACAAACAAAAGTCTCCACACAAATGAAATGAATATTGAAAATGAAATATTCAAATGTTAATCTCGGATATCCTTTCTAGTCCATATGTTAGATTCTTTTATATATTACAACATTAGATGCTATTTTAAGAGCTTCAAACATAATTTTTGATTTTACTATTTCACATATATTTCAAACAAGAGTTCTTATTTTCGTAAAGTTGATTCAAATATCAACTCGTGAAGTTTCTTGTCTAAAAGTCTAATTCTTCTTTTACATGTATTAAAAGTGAAAGGAATATTTTCTTTTGATAAAATGTAGTATGTACCTATATCTTTTATTCTTGAACAAAGTATGAAATGTAGGGGGTGAGAGGTCAGGTAAACTTTCTTAGGGGTTCAGGAATAAAAGAAAATTGGCAAACACTGTAGTATTTATGATCAAAATTAAAAACACCATCTCCCCTACAGATTGCATGTGCATTATAAACCATCCCAGAACTACTGAAACTATTTATTTTACTTTGTACAAGTAAAGTATAACGAATATTGATTCAATGATTTAAAATCAATGACGGATTTTATTGATGTGCTTGTGTCCGCGTGTGTGTGTGTGTGTGTGTGTGTGTGTGTGTTTGTGTGTGAGTGTGTTTGTATGTGTGTTTGTGTGTGTGTGTGGTGTGTGTGTGTGTGTGTGTGTGTGTGTGTGTGTCCGTATGTGCGTGTGTCCGTATGTGTGTGTGAGTGTGTTTTTTTTTGAAAATATCTTTATTGCACATGCTCCACTTACAGTATTACATGTTCTTTTGAACTTTGATTACAATAGTATATTCAATTTTTTATATTAATACATCAAACTTATATTTAATTTATAATTACATTTAAAGTACGTTATGTGACTTAAAACTATTTAGTTGTTATCTAAAACAATTTCAAACATTTTATTTATATAATGATATGTATTAGTCCAAATGTCTTTTTCCAGAAGTTTTGATTTTTCTGGGGGTCACTTACCTTTTAATATTGTGTATGTCTTCATAAGATGGGCTCTTGGTTGTTGTGTGAGTGTGTGTGTGTGTGTGTGCGCGCGTATGTGTGTGTGTTTGTGTGTGTGTGTCCGTATGTGTGTGAGTGAGTGAGTGAGTGAGTGAGTGAGTGAGTGAGTGTGGTGTGTGTGTGTGTGTGTGTGTTTGTGTTTGTGCGTGTGCATGTATGTGTTTCCTCACGGGCAGTACTCTTGCCATTTAGAAATTTATTTATTTCCAGCATAATCTACAAACCTATTACATAATACATTAATATAATGTTGTTAATATATAGTTACAGTAATGTTTAATGTTATTCTAACAGTATTTGAATATCATACATCATACATTAAAAGCATAAATAGAACATTTTTTCCTCTATTAATTTTGAATATAAAATGACATTTAACCTTGAATATTATAGTTGATATAAATAACAATTTATAATTTAAGTAAAGCATAATCGAGTCCATTAATAAACCGTTGAAAGGTGTCACAATAACTTAGTCATTGATTAAAACAGTCAATAAGTTCTTTAAAGGCCACTTCAAACCTCTAGTTATAATCTCCTTAATTAGAAGGGCCCCTCTCTCTGTTAAATACACTGCATTCCAATGTTATGTGTGACGAGGATTGCGAGCTTGAATTGCCAATTTCTTCGAACTATAGCGCAAACAAATATACTTTATTTCTTTCGTGACAGGTACTGACGGGCTTGAGTGATTTTATGTATAATTATATAGTATTGATTTTATTTTATTATATGTACCTGAGAATATATATATGTTATATATATATATATATATAAAGATTTCACATAATCACGTGAAATAACAATCAATGATCAAACCACAATAAGAAAATGGGAAAGCAAGACTAAGATCTTTCCCATTTTCTTATTGTGGTTTGATCATTGATATATATATATTATATATATATATATATATATATATATATATATATGATTAAACCACAATATGAATGGGAAAACAAGACTAAGATCTTAGTCTTGTTTTCCCATTCTTATTGTGGTTTAATCATTGATTGTTGTTTCACGTGTTTATGTGAAATCTTTTTATATATATATATATATGTCAATGATATATATATATATATATATATATATATATATTATATATATATATATCATTGAAATATATGAAATATATATATATATATTTCATTCAGAATATGAAATGGGAAAAGAAAACTAAGATCTTTCAACCCTAACAAACCCGACTGATATCACGGAAGGCTAATTTCACATCACTCCGGCACAAATTAATATGTTTTTTTGGTAACAAAGAATGAAAATTATCAAAAGGGCCATCACAAATATTTAGAAAACATTTAATAATAAGAGATTTAGGTATAAACTTTTTATTATTTAAACAATTATTTAAAAATTTTAATTTTAGTTTTAATTTATGGGACTTTGTAAGCTAGGCAAATAATTTTTCACTACAGGGACGAAGAAAGGAAATAAGAGTAGGTATCGCACTTGGTATTCATCGATAAAAAGATTTCACATAAACACGTGAAATAACAATCAATAATCAAACCACAATATGAAATGGGAAAACAAGACTAAGATCTTCCAACCGTAACAAGCGGTCTTCGTCAGAGTCAAAAACACAACAGTGGGTTTTTCCCACAGTATGAAAAGGGAAAACATTGACTAAGATCTTCCAGCTGTAACAAGCGGTCTTCGTCAGAGTCAAAAACCCAACAGTTGGGTTTTTGACTCTGACGAAGACCGCTTGTTACTGTTGAAAGATCTTAGTCTTGTTTTCCCTTTTCATATTGTGGTTTGATTATATATATATAAAAAAAAACGATCTACAAAGGACAACAAATGTTTAAAAGTAAACTATAACTGTTTTTACAGTAAATTGAAAAACAGACTTACAGTCTCTAATTTTCTGTTTAACCGTCATCAGGAGAGAAGAGATAGAGACACAACGCCTACTTGCGAAGCGACTGTTGGAGACCCAACCAGTCTGTCTCCAAACCAAACGATTGTTGGGTCTCCAACTGAAGTTTCGCAAGTAGGTTTGGTGTCTCTATCTCTTCTCTCCTGATGACGATTAAACCGAGAATGAGAGACTGTAAATCTGTTTTACTATAGTTTACTTTGAAACGTATGTGTGTATGTGTGTGTGCATTTGTTCGTGTGTGTATGTGTGTGTGCATTTGTTCGTGTGTGTATGTGTGTGTGCATTTGTTCGTGTGTGTATGTGTGTGTGCATTTGTTCGTGTGTGTATGTATGTGTGTATGGGTGGATGGGTGGTTAAGTCATTATACAAAACCGTTTTCTTCGCTCAACAAGTTGTTCCTATGATATATCTCAATAAAAGTTCTTTTTTTGAAATCTATTCCTCACTAGACAGTTCGTAGTAAGAAACTGTATAGTGAGGTTTTTAATGTATTGTATTAATATATGTATTAATACATTAATATATTAATGTATTTCAATGATTTTGAGGCATTATTGCTCCGTATGTAAGGAACTTTATATTACTATGTGTCAAAACGGGCATAATTTTTTCGCATTATTTTAGAACTTTAACCTTCCTTGTAGTTACTTCCAGAATATGTTTATCTTATTTATTAATAGTTTCAATTAAAAAATAAGTAATTTGTAAATCCCTTGTTAACTACTTAAAAATTATCATAATAATAAAATAATACAATAATAATTGTAAATGCTAGATAATTCATTACAAAAATTAAATCAAATTTTCATAATTACAATTACATTTTTTCTTTGAATAAAATATAACATTAATTTAATGAAATATTTATAATAGTTGAAATTGATATGTTATGAATATATTTATTCATGTCTTTTATTTTTAACAAGACAATAGTTTTTACGTTTATATTACTATTAATTTGTTAAATCTGAAATTTTTTATTTCATTTTATCTAACTTGATAAAATTAAACTTCCCCTTATAAAGAATGTATAATATTGTTTTGTTTTTAACTGTAATGCATTATTATATTTTTAGTTTCTGAATTGATAACGAAAACATATTGGTGATATAATTATTAACGCAAACTAGTTTGTCATAATTGATGACTCATCAAATTACCTTCCCTACTCTGTCATTTAATTGGTCATTTTTCATGACTCATCGATAATATATTCTGGTGAGAGTCCTAAACATACTAATTAGTTTATGATCAACACATTAGTGAATGATCAAATATTTTCATTGGTAATTTATTTTATACTGAATTTATTTATGTTAAAGGTATTTGTAGATTATTCGAATGTTCTTTCAATTAAGATGTTAGGATATACAACTGTAAAAAGACAATTAAATATATCTGTTCTTTTCTAATATGAATTGTTATTATCTTTAGTTTAAATTTATTCAGTGAACTACGAGGTGTTTAGAGGTTTTTAAAAGACTACTAGTTGGGACTTAAAACGTCTTTTTTTGAATTAATTATTAACTATTTCTTGTAAAGCTTATTTTTAACAAAGTTTAGAAATAAACTATCAAAGTGATTACATTATTAATTATATTATTAATTAAGTTTTTAATTAGTGATTATAAAGTTAAAAGTAATAGGTTCTTAGAAGAAAAGTTTTGTGCGGAGTGAAAAAATGTCACCAAATATTTTGTAAAATATTCTATCATTAGAAGAAAGTATTGCAGCTCTGATTTCACGCTATTCCCCCCACCCACCCACCCCCCACCCTCACTCGCTACTGGCTGGTTGATATTCCATTAACCTTCAAAATTCCAAAAAGTCCTCAAAATATTTATTTTCGTGAAATCGCAGTCAAGAATCTAGTTTTAGGCACCTGTTAATAGTCCCAGATTTACATCTTATTACAGTACTCGTATACATATAAAGTCATCATCAAAAAAAAAAAAACTAAAGATTTTTCGAAACAAAAACGTATAATTTTTGTAATTTTTGTATTTTTATAGTTTTCGTAATTTTTATAATTATATAAAAAAAAATTGATAAATTAAATTAACTGGCGGATATAATTAACGGATATAATAAACTTTCAAAACCTTTAAATAAAAAAAAAAATTGTTATGACAAATTTAAAATAGATTTATTTTTAATTTGTAAATATTTGCAGTTGAAAAATCCGTTTAAAAACAGTATTAGACATATAAAACAATTAGGACTTTAAAAAAAAAAACTCATTTCAGTATAATAGTTCGAATTTTTTGTTTGCTTTTTTATGATTTTAATTTATTTCTATTTTCTATTTTTACAGCCTCAAAAAAACTATACCCTGGCACGAGACACCCGGGGCACGAACCCCCCCCCCCATTACCACCACCGTCATCTACCCTTACAGAGACCAAAGGGTAAGGAAGCTTAAAAAAGTTCTTATTTAATATTCATATTCCGTTTTGTTTCAGTAGTATTTAAAACTCTACAACGTTGTTGTAATTGGAAGGGAATTGTATACCATTATAACAATGAATATATTCCCGGGTGCCATCAGTTATTGATGATCAAGAATTATTGATGAATATTTAGTGATATTAGTAAATTTTACTACTACTAGCAAAAAATTGGTAACAAAATTGTGATAACGGAAATTTTGTGATACGCGTTTATAACGTTATGCTTTTTGTAATTTAAAATAAATTACATGTGTATTTAAAGTCTGTATAAAATTGGAGAGTAGTTGTCAATATTTAATACTTTCAAGTGATATTCATGAACATTTTTTGCGAAAAACATACTTTTTTTTTAATCTTGAAAGCAACTATTAGCTGTTATTATAAAAATTGAATTTTTTTTTTACGCTTAACATTCGAACGTTTTAATTTATATTATCATAAAAAAAAATGCGCCATCTATTTTATACACTTTACTCACAACTCAACTGTTTTTAGAACTCCTTGAGAAAAGTATCGTGAGAAAAAGCTCTTGTTTAGAAGCTAGAAACGAAATGTAATTGGTGGATAATTGTAGAGCTGACGATAGAGAGGCAATATCGACCACTTGTATGACCTCTGTTTTAAACAAAGAACTATCTGGAGAACAATTTGATTTGAGTGTGCTAAGCATTCCCTTAAAGCTAGAAAGCAATTTTCCTTCAAACTGTCAATTAAAGGTGATTTAGACGAATCAAGTGAAGATTAGTTTTTATTTATTTTATACGTGGCTTTTGTTCAAATGTTTTAACAATTTGTTTAAAATAAATAAAAGACGTTATTTGATTAAATGAACGAAATAATGTTAAAATGTAATATTCTAGTTAGAACCAAAGTGTTTCTTTCCACTTTGAGTGTCGTGCTTATTAAATAAGTTTTTTTTTTAAAAAATTATATTCTAGTAAAATATATAACTATAGAACAAACCATTATTTCTTATCTGCACAGTATAAAATGTCTTCTATCTCAATGAAGAAGATAAGGAATAGTAAATTGCATCAAAGTAATAAATGATAACTTTAGCTGACAGAAAACTGGACTTATGTATTGCAATTAATCTTGAGCACACAAATTACTAAGTGTTTAATAATGTATTAACACGAGTTGAAAATAAAAGAACAATAACACACAGAGTAAAGAAATGTGTTTCCAAATTTTCGGGCAATCCGTCTTCAGGCAAAAAGAGAGAGGGAGACCAAGCACGTTAAAGGAGTGGGTTATTTGCCGTCGCGCCTATAACGTGCTTTTTCTTCTTTTCTCTTTTCTCCGGAAGACAGATTGCCTGAAAATTTGACTTTGTAAATGTATATATATTATATATATATAAAAAGATTTCACATAAACACGTGAAATAACAATCAATGATCAAACCACAATAAGAAATGGGAAAACAAGACTTTCAACCTTATCTTTCAACCGTAACAAGCGGTCTTCGTCAGAGTCAAAAACCCAACTGATCGTAGTCTTGTTTTCCCATTTCTTATTGTGGTTTGATCATTGATTATATATATATATATATATATATATATATATATATAAAAGATTCAATAATATATCGAGCGTTTAGTAGAATAGGTGTTCTCTAATCGGGATTCGGTAAATTTTCTAGATAAAAAATCAAACTCTCGTTGCCAACGTTTCGATTTTATTTAAAACCTTTTTCATAGGCAGAAGTAAGAATTTTTTAACTAAGAAAATGAAATTTACATTATTTAAATGAACAACAATGTTAACCGGACAAAATATTCGACTATGGGTTTTTGACTGACGTAGACCACTTGTTACGGTTTAAGGATTTTAGTCTTGTTTTCCCATTTAATATTGTGGTTTGATCATTGATATATATATATATCTCAATGTATTAATTATATTAATTATATTGATATCAATATATATATAGCTATGCCATATATCAATATATATCAGTCAATATATTAATTTTATATATATATATATATATATATATATAAAAAGATTTCACATAAACACGTGAAACAACAATCAATGATCAAACCACAATAAGAAATGGGAAAACAAGACTAAGATCTTTCAACCGTAACAAGCGGTCCTCGTCAGAGTCAAAAACCCAACTGAGAGTCAAAAACTCAGTTGGGTTTTTGACTCTGACGAGGACTGCTTGTTACGGTTGAAAGATCTTAGTCTTGTTTTCCCATTTCTTATTGTGGTTTGATCATATATATATATATATATATATATACGATTCGCGCTCCGTCCTTCGACGTGGGGAGATTTCTCTCACTTCGTTCTCACTTCAGTCTACTCCTGATGACGAACAACAGTTCGAAATATTGAGAATTCTGTAAGTGTGCTTTTTATTCGTTTTTCTATGTCATGGTTTGTGTAATTTAATCTTATATATATATATATATATATATATATTTTCTGGGTTACGTGCCGTTACATCTACAAAGTTCTTGGTCTCTCTTTTTCTTTTCTCATGAAAATGGATTGCCCGAAAATTTTCTTGCAACGGCAAGAAAACGGATTTCCTTTCATTTTGAACTCGTATTGTTTCCAATTTACATCGTCTTTTCGATTTTATAAGTGAATAATGTATTAGCAATAATATGAATCAAGAAATAGGAGTAATCATATTATTTCCTGAGGGGCCGCCATGCTCATACAAACTAGTTATCTAACAACAAAGGACTACAGGATGGCAACAACAATGAAAATCAAACAAAGCCCCTATGTCATATAATGAAATAATTAGTATTTAATTCAAATTAGCTATTCGAACTAGACCTGTACTTAAATCTAATGACATCCAGTCACTGATAAATAAGTAAACTACAAAGACTTGCAAGTCATGTGTGTTTTATGCAAATTTCGTTACATTTAAAACGCATATGACCAAAACCAAATTATTAAAGAAAAAAAAAAAACTTGCGAAATATTGTCGAGTCACTAGTTATTGTTGCCTGTGGAAGATTACATTTACTGCAACTCTTAAAATATGATGATGCTTGTATCAACTTGCTGTATTGAAAAGATAGTAAAATTACTTCTGACAAAACCCCACTTCTATAGAATTGTATTCACATTAATACAATAAAAATTTATATTTTAATTTGAAATGAAGTTTAAACATTTACTTTCAACACTTTGTTGAAGGAAAAGAAAACATTTAAAACAAATAAAAGAATATTTACTAAATGACATGGAGCTGTTTTTTTTTTAAAAAAAAATAAACGATATGTCAGACTAGGGAGCCTGCAACGTGTATGTTATATTCTAGATGGATTGGGTATTATTATTAACTTCCTTAGATTAAAATGTAAAAATACTTTTTAAAAAAGGTAAGCAAAAATACCACACCATCAACTAAATTTATAAAAAAATACGCAGTATAAAGACTGGTTCAAATTTAACAAAAAATATAAAAGAAACATCAAAGGACTTTTTTGTATGAACAATTTTACAATTATTTAATGGAAGACACGAATAATTTGGAATAAAAATATATGCATCTAATAAATTGGTCACTAACTTTTTTTTTTTAATAATAGTAAAGATAAAATAGAAGTAAAATATACTTATATATTTAAAACATAATCAATATAATGTGTTATTAATAACTGATAATAATTAATAACTGAATGATCACTAATTAGTCTTGTTTTCCCATTCCATATTGTAGTTTGATCATTGATTGTTATTTCACGTGTTTATGTGAAATCTTTATATTATTTTTGGGTTACTTTCCGTTACGTCTACAAAGTGCTTGGTCTCTCTTTCTCTTTTCTCATGAAGATGGTAATAATAATGTTCTCATGAATAATCCTTAATAGGTAAAACAATCAAATCTACCTCTAACTTATTAGAAGGACTAAAAAATTGGTACAGTGGCCTAAAAGGAATCTGTAGATCATAGTTTGCTACATGGCAGTGGCTTAAAGGGTGGTTTAGTGGCAAACGATTTAGTGGCAAAAATCAATATTTCCTAAAAATTAAGTTTTACACATCTCATATAAGATAAAATACCAAATTTAGTTTCTAAAACATTGCAGCTATATAATTTTTTTTCATTGTTCGCATTCGAAAAATTCTTAGTCCTACTAAATATAGAGAAACAAATACAAATTCCAGTAAATCCTTCCTGAATTACTGTAACTGGCAGTGCAGACTTCAAAAAACTAAAACTTGCAGTCTGAAGATTTTATATGTTTTTTAAATGTTATATATATATACAAATATATATATATATATATATATATATATATGTATTTGTATATATATGTATTTGCTGAGCAGCGGGCAACTGGGACCTTACGCTTGGACCTGTAACTCTACTCCCATTGGTCAACATCGCATCGAATCATATATATATATATATATATATATATATATATATATATATAATACTTCGAATAAAATGAAAGGTCCGTGTGGACAATAAACACTTTAACACATAGAAAAGAACACAGAAAGACACTACAGAACTCACTTCGATATTTCGACATCCGTCGTCATCGGGAAGAAGTGCGAAGTACTCGCGTTGAGAAGCAAACTACTACTACTACTCTAACTACTCTCTAACTACTACTCTGAGTAGTAGTTTGCTTCTCAACGCGAGTACTTCGCACTTCTTCCCGATGACGACGGATGTCGAAATATCGAAGTGAGTTCTGTAGTGTCTTTCTGTGTTCTTTTCTATGTGTTAAAGTGTATATATATATATATATATATATATATATATATATATATATCTGTGTATTTTGGGAGCAGACCTTCAATCAAACATGTTTTATTAAAAATTATGCCAATTTTAACTTTTGTTCTTTTTCGGGTTAATTTTTCAAGTTTTCTGACTATGGATTTCCGCTTTTCAGGTAAAATATAAAGTAATTCACCAAATGATTTATCCTTACATCCATTTTTTTTCACACTAAACAAGTTTTAACCATAACAAGAATTATTAACATCCTAAATGCAGGAACGCAAGGTATTAAGTTCAATCCCTGATTAGTTTCAAATTTAATTAATTAATAACAACACTGAGGACCTGTCATAACCTGTATAAACTCCCACTCAATTTATGTAAATATTTCTTATTCTGTTAGGATGTTAATAATCGTTATTAATAATTTAGATAGTTCTTATTTTTGTATTTGAGTTCTGTGATGATTTAGTTATTAGTCCCTGAAGACTTCCTGAAGATGGTCAGAGCTGACCGAAACGTCGTATATATTTTGTAATTATTGTTAATTTGTTTGTTATGGTTAAAACTTGTTTAGTGTGAAAAAAAATGGATTTTAAGAATAAATCTTTTGGTGAATTACTTTATATTTTACCTGAAAGGCGGAAATCCATAGTCAGAAAACTTGAAAAATTAACCCGAAAAAGAACAAAAGTTAAAATTGGCATAATTTTTAATAATTATATATATATATATATATAAACATGTGTTATTTATATGTTTTTCTAAGAGGAGTTTTTTAACTGAACATTAGAATGGTATTAAATATCATAGTAAATAAGTCAGTCAGCCCTCTTCTGAAAGTTAAGCGAAGTTTTTCAAAGAACTAGAGACTGATTAGTGCTTTCAAATGACAGGAGCTGTGCAAACTAAACCTGCACTTAAATCTAATGACACCTAGGCACTGATAAATAAATAAAATATAAAGCGTTGCAAATCATGTAGAATTTATGAAACATGCTAATAAGTGTTGGATCAAAAATGTTAATGTGTATTTTATGAAAATTTCATTAACTCCAAAAGTAATATGATTACCACTAAAATCCCATTGCAAATAATATATTTTAGTTTCAAATATTGATTTTTTTAACATATTTATTTAAATACACAACAAGCATATTTTGCGTAACAAGCAAGCATATGTAGTGTGAGTAATACAAAGAACTTTGACAAACATGAGCAAAGAATGAAACCCACTGGTTCAACTTTTCATTTCGTTTCCTGATTATGGATCATCATGGCAGTAGATCCCTCGGTCATCTTCCCTTAAGTCGTCTTGGGGGGATTCTGGGAAGGTGAGGAAGGAGCAAGGTTTTGTACGAGTGGATTTGGGTGAGAGGAAAGTTTAGTATGAAACGCCCTGTAACGATCAGTGGCTAAGTTATGTATAAAAGCGAATTTTAGGTCTCTATGAAGAGTGTGGTTTGTTACATAATAAGGTGCATTAGTGATAGTACGGAGGATTTTTTATTATAATGATTGTATTTTAAAATGTTGGAAGGTTTTGCACAACCCCATAGTTTAAGTCCATAAGTCCAGATCGGTCAAATATTGATAATGCAAAATCTGATAGTTGCACTACTGTTAGTTTAAACTTACTGACTGAACAGTAAGTTTAAGAATACTATCTTTAAGTGGTTTAACTTCGCAAAAGAGTTGTAGTAATAACAATTTATAGTAATGTATTAAACACTTAAATATTTCTGTAAATAAAAATACTTTGTTATTTTATTTTTTTTTAATAATTTCTTTATTATTATATAACTAATTATATTTAGTTTTGTTTATAACTCTCTTCTTTACTTTCTCTTGTAAAAAGTATCAACAAATGCAAAAAGAAATTATACTTTGAAGTATTTTATATTTATATTCACTAGGTGTGAAATCTGGATCTGTTTGAATGAACAGAGGGATGCTGGCGGAAATTGGAAAGAGACTTAAACGAAAACACTTATTCAACATATCGCATATCTGTATAGTTTTTGTTATTGTAGCTAGTCTGAAGGAGTAGTTAGAGGTGGTTATAGGTGGTTAGAGGTGGTTATAGGTGGTTAGAGGTGGTTATAGGTCGTTATAGGTGGTTATAGGTGGTTATAGGTGGTTATAGGTGGTTACCAGAGTGAGTTAGTGAGTAGTTCACCTCATAGAGATGTATTATCAACGATATTTGCCAAAAGTTTAAGTTCTAAGTACGATTTTCTTTTATTTCAGTTCATGGATGAGCTTAAGAGTCTCCATTTATGTTTGCAGTAAATAGTCGCAGTTACTGTTACTGCGACTGTGTCCTCTCATCAGCTGAAATGGCAACGTCAAAAGCACACCTGCAAGCATGCATCACTAATTCACTTGTCACCAAGAACAAAGCAATCAGGTCGATCTCCTGTCGACTAGTGACGCGTAAGTAATGATACTATTGCTTTGACAGTCAATTATTATTGTTATTAGTGATAATAATTAATTAGTTTGTAAGATGTGTTTTGCGCATTTAACTAAATCCCGATAATTTCCAAGGACACATCTCATAATTTTTATGACACTTCAGTATGACTTAGCAGAATAGCGGCCATAACATCGATCAAACGAAAAGTTGTAATTTTTCAATGAAATCAGAAGATCACGCGAGACATTTACTGTTATTATTTAGGTATTTCAACTTTTATGCTTCAGAACATATAAATGTTCAAACCAGAATAAGAAATGGGAATAAAAGACTGAGATCTTTCAACTGTAACAAGCGGTCTTTGTCAGAGTCAAAAACGCAACTAAAACACGAGATATAAAAACATAATGGCAAGGGGTTGAGAGGAGTGGGAGGGAAGAGTAGTATTTTAAATTGAGTAAAGTGCAGGAAAGGACAATAGTCCAGGGAGAGATGTTAGGGTAAAGAAAGGAGTACAGGAAGACAAAGGAAAAAACTATCCGCTTGCTGTCAACCCTGTTAGAAGAAGCTATTGCCCTCGTTAATATTGATAACGAGAATACGATAATACTATTCAAATTTACTAAATTGTAGTCCTATTAAGAATAATCTGATTTGAGTCTACACTCAACTTTAACGAAATATATAATCAAAATTAATCAGAAGTAATTGTTTGATCCTAAATGCCTAGTACATTTTTACCTAAAAAACCTATATGCTTACTGTCTTTTTTGTTAGAACAAGTCAATTATATTAGATTGAACAAAGGGAAATGGAAATGGAAGTAATGTCCTAGGGAACAAATTCTTTTTTCTTTTCCCTGTATAAAAAAAAAAAATATTTCACAAGAACAACAATAAATCTTACTTTTAAAATCTAATATATAATTTTGTTCGTCTGTATGTTTGTATGTCCGTTTGTCCTCTATGCATTCCTCACAGACTTGACGAATCTTTCTGAAATTTTACATGTGGCCACATGTGGTAATAAGGAAGGTTTTAGGCCACTTTGCAAAGCACCATCCCCCCACTGGGAGCCCACATCAACCATAGACAAAAACCTTTGCGCATCCCTGGCTTACACTAAGGGCTCCCAGTGGGGGGATCCCACATCAACCATAGACAAAAACCTTTGCGCATCCCTGGCTTACACTAACCACATTCCCTTAGTACAAGCCTAAAACGAAAAGTGTGTGTGTGTTTTGCTAACAAAACACACACACACACACACAATAAGTAGTTTCACATTGTATTTAAGCAGAAAAATGTAAATAATTAAATACGTTCCCTTTCTTTAAATTAATGCTTATAATAGATGGATTGTCCCTTACAGTCCCCTATTGCTAAAGACCTTTGATGGGCATATCAATGTTGAGTATTGTAACTCAATTAAGTCAATTAAGTATGTTTGTAAATATGTGCACAAAGGATCAGATGCAGCAATGTATGCTCTTCAACAACAAAATAGTAGAGATGAAATTGAAATGTATACTGCTGGTCGCTATATCAGTAGTATTGAGGCATGCTGGAGAATATTTGGATTTCTTATGCATGATCATTATCCAACAGTTGTTCACCTCTCTGTCCATCTAGAAAATGGACAGAGAGTCTACTTTACACCAGCAACTGCAGCACAGCAAATTGAAGCTCAAAAAGATACTACATTGACTGCATTCTTTAAACTTTGTCAACATGATCCATTTGCAAAATTATTGTATTATCATCAGGTACCTTCTTATTATACCTGGGACAATAAAGCATGGAAAAGACGGAAAAGAGGAACTCCAGTAGAAGGACATCCAGAAATAAAGTTTGATAGTGCACTTGGCAGAGTCTATACCATCCACCCAAGTCAACATGAATGCTTTTTCCTCAGAATGTTATTATTTGAAGTGAAAGGTCCAACCTCATTTAATGACCTTAGAACAGTGAATGGGATTGTGTATCCAACTTACAGAGAAGCTTGCTTGCAGAGAGGATTGCTTGAAGATGATGCTCAATGGGATGCTACACTTTCAGAGGCCTCAGTATCAACTTCTCCTTCTGGACTAAGAACACTTTTTGCAATGCTTCTCAATGCATGCATTGTTAGTGATCCTGTCAGACTTTGGACAAAGTACAAGGATGATTTAACAGAAGATTATCATTATCAAATGCAGTTACAATTTCCAGAAATTGAAATTACTTACAATGATCAAAATCTACAATAAGTCATTGATTGACATAGAAAATAAAGTTCTCACTATGGAGGGAATGAACTTCAAATTTATGGTCTTCCTAAACCCATCAGAAACAATGAAAGTGGATTAAGCAGAGAAATGTTAAGAGAAACCTCTTATGACATAGAAGCTCTAACCAGATTCATTAATGAAAATGAGCCAAAGCTCTTACCAGAGCAAAATAGAGTTTATGTGGAAATTTTAGATTCAGTTCAAAAGAATCATGGAGGCATTTTCTTCTTGGATGCTCCAGGTGGTACTGGGAAAACTTTTGTGACTAAATTGGTACTAGCTAAAGCAAGGCAGAAAGGAAGAATTGCTCTGGCTGTTGCATCTTCAGGAATAGCAGCTACACTTTTGCCTAATGGAAGAACAGCCCCACTCTACATTCAAGCTTCCCATAGATTTGTCCAGTAATGAAAATCCTTTTTGCAATATTACTAAAAGTTCAAATATTGCCCAAGTTCTCAAAAAATGTAGTCTTATCATCTGGGATGAATGTACTATGGCACACAAGAAAGCTCTGGAAGCTGTTGATAGAACTTTGAAAGATATCAGAGAAAATGACTTGCCAATGGGAGGAATAACTTTAGTTTTGTCTGGTGATTTTAGACAAACTCTCCCAGTGATCCCAAAAGGTACAAAAGCAGATGAAATAAAAGCTTGCTTAAAGTCTTCAAGATTGTGGAGGAATGTGAAGAATCTTAAACTCCAAACAAATATGAGAGAATATTTGCAAAGAGACCGATTGTCTAAGCAATTTGCAGAAGATTTATTGGCCCTTGGAGGAGGAACTGCACCATTGGATAATGATGGTTTATTAGATCCATCAAGAATAAGTACAATAGTGAAAACAGAAACTGATCTGATTTGTAATGTGTTTCCAAATCTACAAGAAAATTTCAAGTCTGAGAAGTGGTTGTGTGAAAGGGCTATTCTAGCACCTCAAAATTCTACAGTGAATTCAATCAATTCTCAGCTAATTAATTCCCTGGAGGGAGGCACCATGAATTACAAATCTATTGACACTGTTATTGATCCAAATGAAGCAGTGAATTATCCAGTTGAATTTTTTGAATTCTTTGGAGATGTCTGGTCTGCCTTCTCATAAATTAGAACTTAAAATTGGTGGCCCAATAATGTTACTTAGAAATTTAGATCCACCTAAGCTTTGTAATGGGACTAGATTTGTTATCAAAAAAATGATGCCTCATGTTATTGAAGCAATAATTCTATCTGGATGTGCAGCAGGAGAATCAGTTTTCATACCCAGGATACCAATATCACCAACTGATTCTGTAATTCAATTCAAGAGGCTGCTATTTCCAATAAAATTATGTTTTGCCATGACTATTAATAAGTCTCAAGGTCAGACTCTGAAAGTAGCAGGCTTACACTTGAAAGAACATTGTTTCTCACATGGTCAACTTTATGTTGGCTGCTCAAGAGTTGGAATTAAATCAAATCTGTTCATATATGTACCACAAGGCAAAACTAAGAATATAGTTTACAGAGAAGTATTGTAAAGTATTGTAAAGGATTGTGAAATGTACGATTTGCTTTCAAGATAATTGAAAATATGAATGTCTCATACAGTTGTCTTAAATATGATATTGTATATCTTTGTCTAATTATGAAGAAATATATGTTAGAAATAAAAATTACTATTCTGTCTATCATTTCTTCTCTTTATTCCCGAGCAACGTCGGGTACTTCTGCTAGTGTATATAAATAAAATAAAGGTTTTGTCTGTACATTGCTTAGAATTGACTCATTTCAAGTTTTCTTTACGTTTCATACATTAGAGAAACCGAGTCCACCCTTACAAAAATTTCTGTCGGTTTGTCAGTTTGTCAGTTTGTCGGTTTGTTCGCAAACTTTTTTCACAAGTATACTCAGCCACCATAAGACATATCAAGATGAAACTTTGACAGTAGGTTTGTGTATGTCTAACTTAAAATATAGGCTCTGAATTGATTGGAAATTCAACGTAGAAGTGAAGTTATGGAGATTAAAAGTAAAAATGTTTATCACAAGTAAACTCAGCCACCATGAGACACAGCGAGCTGATACTTTGAAACTAGATTTGTGTATGTTCAACTTAAAAACTAAGTTTTAAATGGATTGGAAATTCAGCGCAGAAGCGAAGTTATGAACTTTTAAGCTGTATTTTGCTAACTTCACAGACATGTTTATTTTGGGTATATACAGGTGTAGCAAGTAGGTATGGATAGTTGATTTTAATTTCATTTGCACAAGCAGAAATACCCGGCGTTGCCCGGGTCTAGACGTTTTAAGTATAAAATATGAAATGATCGAAATGAAAATTGGGTTCAATATTATTTTATGCATTTTTGTCTTACGATTCTTCATTCATGATCTACAGTCCCTTGGACGTTTTTTAACATTTTCAGGAGAATAGTGGTACCTAGGCTATGAAAGAAGCATCCTAGAGCAAAAATTATTAAATAACATTGAGCTCGATTTTCATTTCCAACATTTCATATTTTATGCATTAAGGCCGTAGACGCCATATTTCTTGAGAAAAAATGCAAAAACTAAAAATTGGCAAATTTTTGAGGTTTTTGGGCCCTAGGGGGCCGGGGTTAAGCTGCCCCCCAGAGTTTAATAGCCTAAAACCACCCCAAGACCTATAGAAAGTGCCTTGCAAAAGAATTTTTGAAAAAGGTCCATCGTAGGCCGAATGCATAAGGTACAAACATACATACATACATACATACAGAGCCACGAAGAGAATTTATATATAGATATATGAATATATTGCGTATTTGAGATCATTGAAAAGGTGTTTCCCAGAGTTGAAGATGTACTATCTATTCAGAATAAGTAGCTTTGTGAACGAGCAATATCATTGATTCCGAGCCACTATCCGTTTCCGTTCAAACGAATGCAAAGTCCCGTCAGAGTCTATTTCACAATGACGTTAACTAAGTCGCAAAGGGGAAACTTTATCTTACGCAGGAATTGAACTGAGTGAGACTAAGTTTTTCTCACATGGTCAACTGTACTTTGCTTGCTGAAGAGTCAGACGCTCGAACTCTTTGTTCTTCCATCTTTTGTTCTCTCTGAAGGACAGACAGCTTCCTTAATGTGGTGTATACAGAGGAATTTGCTGAACACTGTACTAATTTTGGAATATCAAGTATAATCTAATTTTGATTCCGTCAAAGACGGGTACTTTTGCGACTATAACTATAAAAATACCCTTTGAATGTTGTTAACTGAATAAGTTTGACACTAAGAATAGTTTTTTTAAATTAAACAGAACAAACAGTAGCATCAGAAATAAGTGTAACTTTTCTAAACTGATATTTATTATACTTAGTGTAACCACTTCCTCTTGTCAGCCTTAATACACTAACTTTTCTAAACTGATATTTGTTATACTTAGTGTAACCACTTCCTCTTGTCAGCCTTAATACACTAACTTTTCTAAACTGATATTTGTTATACTTAGTGTAACCACTTCCTCTTGTCAGCCTTAATACACTAACTTTTCTTATTTGAATATACCATTCTCAAAAATTTTTTTGATGTAGCATGTTCGAGTATAATACCATACTTCGAAATTTTAAACAATACGACTTTCATCATGACACAACTTTGTAAACAGGTGTGAGTTTAAACATGGTTCTGGATGCAACCACTCTATATCGAGCCATTCGGTTTTTTTTTTTTAAATATAAAATTGATTTATGGGAATGAAAAATTGATGTTTGAATGCTGAAGTAAGCTTTCTATTTATAATAGGATTCCCACTGGGTTAAGAAAATACTATTTACAGGAATTTAAATTGTTTCATATGAATAGTAAGTTACCATTTACATGTGATTCAAAGTGATTCAAATGGAAGATTTTGTAAATACCACACAACAATTGAAATAAAGTCAGATATCGCAAAGCGATATTTTTTTTCATTATTACACTCACCAATGGGTAAAGAAAAAAAAATATATTTATATGAAAAATTGTGATAAATGATGTTTGTATGGGAAATGGTGGAGAAATGTAAAAAACATTTGGGATTATTTCTTTTGGGAATGGCGTAGGAGGGTGTGTGTGTGTGGGTGTGTGTGGGTGTGTGTGGGTGGGGTGCTTGTGATAAGTTAAGGGCGGTCCATCCCCAGGGCATCATACACTGTAATTTCGCAAGTCTTCACGCTTCAAAACACTCCGTCTTCTTTTTAATCTCAATTCAAACGTCAATTTAAATACCTAACCTTTAAAATGTTTTATCCAAAACAATATTCTATGTATGCATATAACATGAATAATGCATTATTAAAAACATTTCACATAAACACATGAAATAACAATCAATGATCAAACTACAATATGAAATGGGAAAACAAAACTAAGATCTTTCAACTGTAACAAGCGGTCTTCGACAGAGTCAAAAACTCAACCGTTGGGTTTTTGACACTGACAAAGACCGCTTGGTACGATTGAAAGATCTTTGTCTTATTTTCCCATATCATATTGTGGTTTGATCATGTTATATAATTATATTGCTATGCCATTTCAAGTATACTATATGCCATTATATGGTATATATAACATACCATTTCAGTGCTATATTAATTAATAAACTTAAAACTAATTTAATGACTAAAATATTTTATTAGTACTTGATTTCTAAAACTAGGAATTACCTAATAATTTACGTGTGCAATAACATTGTACGCTATAATACTACAATAGTACTATAATACAACGTAATGCTGTGTAAATACACATTGAAAGTTTTTATATTTCAATTTTTATTTTATATCAATGTTTATAAAAGAAAATTATCTCAAGAGTCAGCAACATTAGCAACACATGGTATTCATGAAGGCCATAAATTTGGTTTTCTGAAACCAAAATTGAATTATAGCTAAGAAACACGATGGTCAGAGGCAAAAAACGTTGAACATTCTATATATTAAAACGGATTAGCTATCCTTAAACTCTAAAAGTGATATTAGTTTAAGTAATATTTATTCTGGTCGTTTAAGTTAATTTAGTTGAACAAATCATTTTCGTTTTTAATTTTTGATAAGCAGTTTTGTATCGGACACCGTAATTTTATATTTGTTAATAAAAATTAGTTCTTTGGTTGGATTCATTGTTTCAGTGAAACGTTTTTACTGCTAGCTCTGTTACTGTTCATAAATTTATTCATTTTAAACCTCTAATGTAATAGTTCATTGTTTTTCAATTTTAAAAATTTCATACTTCTCTAAGTTTTCTCACCTCATAGTCCAGAGTATTTACCTTTTTAACATTCCATATATTGTATTGTTGCATTTTTTAATATTTGTATACTTGTTCATTGTATTATCATATCACATATATTCTTTTATATTGTAGACCTATGAAAAAGGCTTTGAAAGTTTGATTCGAACCTGAAAAACTGAACAATTCCTTATTAACTATGTTTATTCTATTCAACGGTCAATACTTATAGCAAGTTTTATATATAATACTATCATTATTTAAAATATATTCAGATCCCTTTTCAATGTTAGACAATTGAAGATATTTTATAATATCTTTGTGGAAACTGGAATGAGTTTTTAATTAGTAGCATGTGGGATTTAAGTTAAAAAAGTTTCCGATCATGAACAGTAAAAAATATAATGTTAACATATCAGTTCTGAGGTAAAATGGATAAACAAACAAAAGTCTCCACACAAATGAAGTTTTATTCAACAGTAACAGCGTGTTTCGAACACTTTGTGTTCATCATCAGGAAGACACCAAAGGATGTGGTGCTGACGGGTTGGTCCAGTGAAAACAGCAAGTAGGAACAGTTGTTTTCATTGGACCAACCCGTCAGCACCACATCCTTTGGTGTCTTCCTGATGATGAACACAAAGTGTTCGAAACACGCTGTTACTGTTGAATAAAACTTCATTTGTGTGGAGACTTTTGTTTGTTTATCCATTTTACCTCAGAATGAGTAAATACCACACAATTACGGATTGCATAACTAATGATTTAACATATTAATAGTTTTATTTATTTATTTCTTAAGGACTCTTCTTTTAAGCAATAGTTTTTCTGTTTCTGCCACAACTTGTATTGTCTCTGAAATTCTG
Source organism: Hermatobates lingyangjiaoensis (assembly GCA_026182355.1). NCBI lineage: Eukaryota > Metazoa > Arthropoda > Insecta > Hemiptera > Hermatobatidae > Hermatobates > Hermatobates lingyangjiaoensis. Next base: position 336,677 of record JAPFBL010000320.1, on the reverse strand, counting down.
TTAGTGGTAATTGTAGAACGACTTAATTACTAGTTACTTAATAATTACCGGTTTCATAATATATTGTCTTGACCCGAAGCACCTACTTTTCTTGCTTCTTATCCGCTTAAAAAAACAAATAGGAGTCAGCAAGAATTCCATCTGGAGAGTAGGATGGTGACTATAAGTGGAGACCTGTTTTTGGCCAGGATTTTGTATTAGGACAGAATGAGAGGTGCATTACCATGGAGGAACTATCAGTTTAGCGCTGTTTACGTCTCCAATAGAGACCAAATCTCTGCACATTATTAAGTTAATGCCTAACTTAACTTCCTGTCAATACTTCTTCTAAACTGTTGGTCCTCTGGAGTGATTTAATGAAGTAGAACCAAGTTAGCGATACATAACGACAGTATTAATATTAGAATTAGAAAAAACCGTCATACCTCGTAAGTTGATAATTTTATCAACTTACGAGGTATGACGGTTTTTTTCTAATTCTAATATTAATCTTACTAACCTCAGTGGTAATAACAATATGCATGTATATAACGACAGTACTTTGAGTTTGATGCGTGTTATTTCGATCTTGATGATGTTTCATACTTCTATTGCCATGACTGAAACCATCTTTCCGATCTGATCCACAGACTTAAGTCTAACCACCTCTAATCACCAGTGAGTAATATCCTCAAAAGTCAAACAGGTATTGTGAAATGTCTAGGTAGAGGTGTTTGACTAGTAACTTTGCTATTGTTGACAGTTTAATTCAGTGTTTCTTAAACTTTTTTACTTCAGGGCGCACCTATGAAACCAAACCAAAACTTTGGGGCGCATCACTGATTTTAATATAGAAAATTTAGTCCTGAGATTTGATAACAGGAAAAAGAGTGGAAATTAAAATGTATAGTTTTTTTTTTAAGAAAAAGAAAGAGAGAGAGAGAGAGAGAGACAGAGTGAGTGACAGGGAGGGAGGGAGGGAGGGCTAGTAAAAATGATTTAAATCCCCGAGTAAAGGCAAAGAGGAAGTATTATCCATTGATGCTTACAGATTAAAGAATTTTACCTTCCAGTTCAAAATATCAAGTGGCCGAGACTTGACTCAGACTTGAAAACCACATACTTGGTGTTTTCTCAAATAAATTAAAATGATGCAAAAACTAAAATATAAATCTGTTATATAAACTTAATCTTCCATTATCTTGGGGCGCACCTGGCTACCTTCCAGGGCGCACCAATATGCCCGGGCGCACCGTTTGAGAAGCACTGGTTTAATTTCACATGACCAGATATTCTGTTATAGTTTATCAAGTAATCTTATTTCTTTTTTTTTTCAACAATATTATTCATGCTATACAGTCACTGTTTGATCAATGTTTGCCATGAGTTCTTCGCTTCTCCATATGGATACCTTCTTTTTCCGAAAATAAGACACTGTCTTACTTTATTTTTTAGGTCAAAATCCGTGCTAGGGCTTAATCTCTGCGGAGGGCTTCAAGTACATTAAGTAGATTTACATATTTTTTGTTTAATATTTATTTTTTTTCAAAAATTTAAATTTATTCGATTACAGTCATGATGACAGTCATGTCATCTTCTAGAAATTCGTCATAAATTATCAAAATTTTTAATTCCGTTCTGATTTTCCTCCAAGTCTATTTCCCGTAGAATCATTGGTCTGAAGCTCTCATGTCTTGCAATATAGCTGTGGTTAAATTAATACTTCTTGACTAAGTAGCCTCCTTGAAACGAACTTTAGAGGTAAACAATTTTTTAGAATATTTTTTTCCAATGAATTCTCTGAAATATTACGACAGCTAGAGATACCTACTACATTCAACAGTATTTTTTTAACAAATTATATTTTTCACATTATCTTAACTAGGACCTATTTTCAGGAGAGGGCTTATAGTCTAAAACGTCCCGAAAATCACACTAGGACTTATTTTCGGAATACTCGTAAGACGGTAGTATCTCAAACCATGTCTTGACTGAGAGGTGTCCTTCTTTCAAATTTATACCACACTTTCATCTGTGTTATTCCAATGTCTTTATACCCAATGTCTTGCTAAGTTACTGCATACTCGAATTATATTCACAAACATTCGATATTCGTACTCAGAGTTTATTAATAAATAGTTTTCGTACAATTATAACCATGTAGAATAAAGTGGTAAAAGGCCTAGATGCGCTTGTCCACTAATTTGGCTGGGCATGGCTAGCTGACCTTTGACCTTTGACCTAATTTCATGTCAGTTTGAAATTAATTCATTTTATGTTTTACCCTTGAGCTTAAATCAGTCGCCTAATTAGGATAAAAGTAAAACACAAATTACTATTGTAAATTACCTTAATTATTTTTTTTATTAGTATTTATTATGGATATATATAAATCAATTTTGAAACACATCTTCGTTTGATTTTAATTTAGAGACGTGTAGATGGTGTGCATAAATACTTACGTGAATACTTAAATATTTGATGAATACTTTCTTAATTATTAACTGTTGTAATATAGTTTAATTTATTTTTACGTAATTTCTTGTATTAGTGTTGTTTACTATGAACCAATATTGAATACTTAAACTTGTAATATTCATTACACTAAACTGATTAGTTGAATGATATTACGACATTTATATAATAACAATTCTTGCTTTTTATATAATTTATAACTTTTCCTCTGTTATGTGTAAATGTTTGATTTTGAGTCCTGCTAACAATATTCTACTCAAAATGGAATTTTAAATTTTTTTAGAAAAAAAAATGAGCTTTAGATTTTTTTTTCGAAGTTTTCACAATTAAAAAGACTAACAGAAATATAATTGAAGGAAAATGAAAAACAAAGAAAACAGTATTTGGTATACACCTATACGAGTATATTAGGGAAAATTTTTACAATAGGGAATGCCTTTACTAATATACCTCAAAATGAATTTATAAATTAATATTTGCAAAAAGATAAAAGGGGCAAAAGAGTCCATTTCCTCGGCTGTATTGTTCTAATTCCATCGGGAGCAATAAATCTCCCTTAGCCTTTAGCAGTTCTTTGCTTTATTTCCTTACTCCAGTTATAAATCCTCGTTTTCCACCTGCGTGATATTTGCTGCCAAAACAAACCTCTTTCTGCTAAGAAATTATGTAATTTATTGATCATCTAAGGTAAATTGGTGGTATTAAATTCCATGCAAGCCTGTATTACGCAATTGTTAGAAAAAGAAAGGAAGGTATTGATGTTTACTCATCCCTACCAATATAGAATTAAGTTATTCACTCAATAAGCTGCTATTAAATTATTTTTCAAGAATCGCCATACGTTTACAGGAATGAAAAAAAAAAGCAGTCACATAATCTGGAATAAACGTTTCTATATGAAATTTCAATTCAGTACTTATTTTCTAAAAGACAAGTTGAAATAAATATCACTGGTTGTATTTAAGCGAAAAAAGAATCAATAATTTTCATTTATTGTGGAATATAACATATACGATAATAAAAAATTAGGTATGAGATATTTATCTTATCGAATACTATTTTTACCTTATCTAGTCTATATTTTATAAGATTTTTTCAAAGTAACAATTAGAATATTAAACACTATTTCTTCTTCTCGGAATTTGGTCAGGGTTAATATCTGGAATTACCGTTTCGTCAACGTTTCGTCTTTATTTTAAGACATCCTCAGGGCTATAAACTAACAAAAACAATGGACATTTGTCATATCTACATTACATTCATCATAAAAAATTCAAAAAGTAAGTAAGTTTTTTGAATTTTTAATAATGAATATAAAGTAGATATGACAAATGTTCATTGTTTTTTTGTTAGTTTATAGCCCTGAGGATGTCTTAAAATAAAGACGAAACGTTGGAGAAAAGGTGATTCCAAATATTAACCTTGACCAAATTCCGAGAAGAAAAAATAGTGTTTATTAGTAATTGTGGTCAAGAAAACAATACCTTAATTAGAATATTGGTATATTGCAGTTTTTAAGCTATTTTTAGCATTCAAAACTTAACGTTTTCTTATAATGTATTGGAATTTTTATTGAAAACAGAATGCTTTATTGCACTGTTAATAACATAAAAGACAATTGAGCAACAGAAGATTCATATCAAATTACATTTGCTTGAAGTACTATAAAAATAAATATTTCACAAGTAATTATGTTAAAAATGAAAATTATATTTACTTTATTTTTATTAATATTGATTTAATTACATATTTGTATGTATATTTAAAAGTAGTGAGTTAATAAAAAAATGTGTTGTATATTTGTTATTAGTATTTATTATGGATATATATAAATCTTTTTGAAACGCGTCTTCGTTTGATTTTAATTTAGAGACGTGTAGATGGTGTGCATAAATACTTACGTGAATACTTAAATACTTAAATAAATACTTCACCTTTTCGTGGTGTTGAGAGTGGAAGGCGTAGGGGGTTAGTATGCCTCATGGCATAAACCAAATGCACAACCTGGGTTAACTAGGGTTGGCGGGGGGGCAGTGTTGCCAAATGAATGTGAACAGATTTGGCTAAAATTTGCCCAAAATCGTCTAAAAATGTCGCATACTATACCAAAATTTCGGCTAAAATTAAACAACAGAAATAATTTAATAATAGGTAACAAAGGAAAAGAAAAACATTATAAATAAACTAGACTACCCGTGACCCGTTGGGTCAAATAAATTTTTAGATTAATCGCTTTTAAATAAACGGAATAATAAATTTCTTAAATTTAAAGAGTTAGAGTTAAAGCTCCACCCGATCCAGCGCTGGCAAGGATGATTATCTGTCCGAATCAGGCTTACCTAGCTTACACATATCTTGTTCTAGAAAGTGTAGACACTTTCCTTTCAATGCAAAGCGCGAGGGGGGAGGGTCACTGTGTTGGATTCTAGAAGTTTTAGAATAAAACAAAATAATTTAGATAGATCATTTTACATATTTTCAATTTAAAATTAAAATAAATTAGTTTTAATTATTAAAATAAGATTGAAAGAGTGAAATCAGTTTTTCTTGGGATATTACTTTAGATAGGAGGCTCAAGAAAAACTGCGGTTGACCCAATAAAAACTTTTTACTTTTCAGTATGTTTATTTTGGTTTGAGAAACTTGTAAAGTTCTTGTTGATGAAGTTATAAAAGAAAAGGAAATACGGCTCTTTTAAGGACAAACTTTTTTTTTTCTCTATACCTTCTAAATTCTATTGTATCATTATTGAATGACACAAAAAGAATGGTAAATGTTTAACATTGCTGCAATTAAACTTTATTGGTGAACATAAATTAGAATTAGGTAACAAAAATCTCGCAAATATAAAAAAAAATATATTTTATCTCCAGAAGGGACGAAAAGTAACTTTTTATGCCTAGTTTTCAGATAACAATGTAAGATATTTAATTCCCGTACTTAAAAACGAGGGAATAATACAAAAAAAATGCGGGGGAATAATGAAATACAGGGATACGAATATAATCCAGATTGTCCAACCTAATTATTTTGTTGGTAACAATTTTTAGATATGAAGTGAAATGAGACCGGGAAGAGTTAGGGTGGCAAGCCTGATTTTTAAATGTCAGCTGTATTGCTAATTATTTTACTCTGTTTTGTTAACTTACTTTTATTTAGCTTTCTTGATCCTTTATGTCGGATTATTAAGATTTATTATTAATTGTTTTTATATTAATTAACAATTAATAAATTATTATTATTATGTAGCCTTTTCTGGAGATGAAATATTGTTTACTCATCGTGAATAATGAGCTGTTATACCCTCGCGTAGTTGTCTCCCGTGACTTCGCCTCGGGAGTTAATCATCATTAATCCCTCCCCTAATGTTATTTTATTTATTTCAATCAATTCACTCAAAAATATCTAAATCACTGTAAAAAAATAGAACAAGTACAGCATTTTATCCATTGTTTCAAGATGAATTGTTTGCTTTCATAGTTATTTTGCACTTCCAGGTATTAAGAATTTTATGAAATTTTTTTTTGTGATTTCTAATTATATTTAACATTTTTTTTTTGACAAAATTTCATTGTGTTGTACCAAGCAGTTTAGCATTCAAAATATTTTTTGTAATCACGACTTTTCCTTAATGTAATTTTGATAAATAATACTTTATCTCATCCTAGTATAAGGCGCTATTTTCTAATATAGTTTCATTTTGATTCGTCTAGTGCTATGGCTTGTTTTTTTCCTAACCATTTTTAATATCTATCATAAATCAAAATAATTTATATTTTGTTAAAAAAAAACTCGTTTAGTTGTTTTAAAAATTTCAGAATTTTTTCGTTATTCTTCCTCTGTTTCTGTGTTAATGTGAATATTTTAATATTAAAGAGTTAGTGGTTTAAGAGGAAAAATGTCTAAAAAAACACATTTTGGGTAAAACAAGAGACTTTTCCATCATGCAATTGTTCCTAAACAGTAAAACACTTTTTTACCGTAAGGCCGGTTTTTATGTAACATTTACATTGGATCCACCAAACAGTGTACAGTGTGTTAAGGAACTTCTGTACACACTAACCCATCCAAACACACACACACACACACACACACACACACACACACAATCAAAAAACGCATCGAAAAACCATAAATAATAAACTTTGAGGGCCTAAAAAAATGTATGTAAAACTGTCAAAACCAAGAGATCAAATTTTTCATTATTACTTTACTTTATTTATCGTAAAGTAAAATACGAATGTTTGAAAAGAATGGAATGCTTCAAAAGAACAGATTGGTAAAAATATAAGTTATTTGGAACTAAAAACTGTATTATATGCTTGCCTTATCTCCGTAAAGCTTTAATATATTATTTATTTTTAATATTATTTTTCTTGTTGAAGATGGGTGACACCCGAAATCGGTCCAAGAGCTACAGCAGCAGTGTACGAGTTAAGACGGTATATTATATTTCTAATATTAATAATACTAACCTCTGTGGTAATGACGAAATGCATGGATTTTATTTATTTACTTTAAAGCTTCAATCACAACTTGTTTGTCAGCTACTATTTTTTTTATAGTAATAAAAATATAGCATTAAAATCTTTTATAACAGATCTTTTTTTACTTTGAGTGCTACTGATACACAAATCATAAATATGAACTTTATAACAATATATCCTGTTTGTAAATCGGGGCATTGCTTTATACACAAGAAACATTTTAACACCGTCGATGAATATTTCAAAAAATGACGGACACGAGTAACTATCAATAGAAAAAATAAAACATACGATAATAATAACAGTTAGAAGCATAAATTAAAAAGGTGGCAATGTTAAATTGTACCATACTAGGTTAGGTTAGGTTGCAGTGGCAGTTCCACAAGGGAACACACGTAGGCCAAGCATTGGCCCTTTGTGATACCACACAATGAAGATTGATTCTACAGTGGGAGTCCTAAACTTTGCCTAACTCAAAAGTATTTAGAGTAGGGATCTTTAACGAGTACCTGACATCGTACAGGCTCGGGACCGACGTTTAACGTCCTTCTCTGAGGGACGACGTGCTCAGATTTAATCACCTCCCGCGTGAATAAATCGAGAGCCAGGTGAGGATTGAACCTCGGTCCTATCAGTTCAGAGGTGAGCACGTAACCACTGAGCTAGCCTGGCCCCCTACTATACTAATAATAAATAATATTTATGATAATATATCATAAAAGTAATGTTCCAAGAAATACAAATATAATTTTTTTTAAACAACCATGTCATTTCTCACCGCATTTGCTCCCCTGAAGGGACAACAATAATGATCTTAAGATGAACTGCTCTTAGTCTCTGAAGTAAATCATGAGATATGCAACAGGCCTAAATTACACCCCGACTTTACAAGACAATACCTGTTGCTCTTCGAATGCTACAATTACAACTAGTTTCTCTTTTGTAAATCTACGTTATATTAAACTAAAATATTAAAAAAAAATATATATTTTCTTCATATCACTACTTAACAAGATTAAAAAAAGAATTGAAAGGGATTGTCTTTATAATAATATATCTTAAAATATTTAAAAGTTTTGATTCAGGATTTATTAAAAGCAAATGATTTCATGTTTAACCCTTCTACTACCTTTCATTGAGTTCTTTTACAATTTACCTCATATTCCCAGTGTATGTTTTCATCTAAATAGAAAACAAATTTAGATATATATATATATATATATACACGAGTTAAAAATTCAAGAAGAGTAATACACACAGTAAGGAAACACACTTACAGACTCAAATTTTTGGGTAATCCGTCTTTAGAAGAAAAGTGAAAGGGAGACTAAGCACGTTGTAGACGCAACGGCAAGTAACCCAACGTCTTGCGTCTAAAACGTGCTGGGTCTCCCTTTCTCTTTTCTCCTGAAGACGGATTACCCAAAAATTTGAGTCTGTAAGTGTGTTTCCTTACTCTGTGTGTTACTCTTTTTGAACTTTGAACTGGTATTGTGTCCAGTTTGGATCGTATTTCAATTTATTAATTGATATATGATATAATATATATATATATATATATATATACTCATCTACATCTACTCTCCTGATGACGAACAACAGTTCGAAATATTGAATTCTGTAAGTTTTCTTTGTATTCTCTTTTCTGTGTCGTGCTTTGTGTAATTTAAAGTTATATATATATATATATATATATAAAAATTACACAACAAAGGTATGTTACCCTGCAATAAATCAATACAAAAATATCAAAATAAAAAAGAAAATTTCCCAACTTGCTCAAGATAGTTTATAAAACAACTTTTCCCTAATTTAATTTCTTTGGGAAATGAGCCAGCTCTGAATTCTGTACATGATTTTACGCTTTCTTTCATATTTTCGTTGTATATATGTATTTCTTATACGTGTCTGAGTTTCATTCTCAATAGTAACTCATTTGTTCTTGTGATTACAATGATCTGAATATTTTTTGAGTTATATAACTAATAAAGAAACAAATCTTATTTAGAAGAAAATTTCTCCTTGTCATATTATTTATTCCATTCCAAATGATATTTAAAATTAAATAATATGAGACTATTTAATAATCAGAGATGTATTTAAATATAGCATGTTAAGAAATCTGTAATTAAAATAAAAAAAAAATCTGGAGTTGCCTGCATTCAACTGATCTCAAATTTTTTTTTTATAAGAATACGTACTATCAAACTTCCTGACAAACAATTGATTTTTTTGTTTTAATTTTATTTAACGATTGTTATAAATTAGATGCATTCATTAGCTCAAACTATTTCTCTAGAAATGGTTGAAAATTGAACCTTATGTTACAGTTAGTCTAATATAACGTATACTGGTTTGTGTTGCAGTTGATCTAATATTACGTATATTGGTCTGGGATCGGATAATTATGTATGTATCCGACTGTATGCATATGTCTAGAAAAAATGACGTCTAGTTGATCATTAACGATAGTTGACGTCTAGTTGACGTCATAGTTGTTACTAAGTCTCGTTATAATAATGACTATACTTATGTTGAACTACACAATAAAGTGTTTTGTTTAATAGTATACTTAGGGTCAACTAAGAACATGATATTATTTACTAAAGTTTAAATTTGACAAAAGTTTACAACTTTTTTTATAACTTTCTTTACTCAAATATGAAAACCATCCGCCTACGTGCCGCCAAACGTCATTTATTTACCTATGAATGTATATTTCATTAGATTTTATATTCATAGAACCAAGTGTCTAATTTAAATAAAAATCAAGAATCTTGCATCGTTTATCAGACAGCAAATTTCATTTGATTCAAGCAAAAATTTAATTATGAAGCTAAAATAATCAGTGTTACCAACTACTAGTCAGTGTTACCAAATAACATTCAATGTTAAGAACTACTAATCAATTAAACTGTAAAATTTGTTGCTATTCAAAACCATTCATGCTTAAACAGGATTGAATACGAAACATTAAAACTTTCAATACTTTATATTTAAAACTCTGATTGATCGGTGGACGTCTTTCACGTCTCCACTGCTGTGTTATTCTTCCTTTTCTACTTCGGCTTTCCTACAGACGGCAAGAAAGCCGAAAAGAACGTGATATTATAACTAAACATTAAATTTTATAAATTTTAAAATTTTTTTTAAGGTTCTTTACTGAAAAATCAAGAACAGCCATCAACGAGAAACCAAACGTCATTTACTTACTGATGAATGTAATTATCTCATTATACTTTATACTCGTAAAACCAAGAATCTTATTTCAATTAAATTGCAAAAAAATCTTGCATGGTTTATCAGATAGCAAATTCCCCGCCTCTGAGGACAAACACATCTCCCATCCATACTGGAATACCAGGACTTATTACATACTACCATATTCGTATACCAAAATTTAATATTCAATCTAAATCTGATATTATATTTTATTGAATTGTAAAAAATATGGCTTTATTAGAGAATTTTGTGAGATAAATCCATCATTTAATGGAAAGTATTAGAAATTAAACGTTTAAATGGCGCTAGTTTTTCACATGTAGCCGTTTTATTAATATAGTTAATGGGTTAATTCCACTGAGGTTAGTAATATTAGAATTAGTAATAATACAATCCGTCATACCTCGTAAAGTTCTAAAAAAGCTCGACCGGTTTCGGGTCCGTCTGGATCCCATCTTCAAGAGCACCTAACTGACTGTGAATGTTATTTTCCTATAACCTACCTATATATATCATCTACATTGTGTAATCAGTGTTGTCTGTGTAGTTAATTTTTGTTTTTTTTTTAATATTTCTTTAATTGCTATGTTTTTTCCTTTTATTTCTTATTTCATTATCTATTTCCAGTTCCTTGTGTCGTCTTTTAAATGTTATTAGTGGTTTTGTTAAAATGTCTGTTTAGTGGTTTGTTTGTTCATTGATTATATTGTCTGTCATTTTATGTTTATATATTTCTATTTCTTCCTGTATGTTCATTCGTTGTCCTTTTTGTCCCGTCTGTAGTAAGTCCATTGTGTTTTCCATATGTTAAAAAATTAACATATTACTGTTCGTTAATATGCATCAATTTCCCTTAATTTTTTCAATTTTTTCTTTTATTTATTTATTGTTTTCTTATTCCACTAATTTAATGTAATTATAAATTGATTCCTGTCTACCTTATTTTCTGTGACCGGGCGCGCATGCGGCAACACTGTTGGTCTCCAACCGTCTCTGAACCAGTGCGCTTGGTTTCCCTCTCTTATCTCTCCTGAAGACGGTTCAAACCGAACATTAGAGACTGTAAGGTGTTCTTTTGATTTCTCTCTGTTTCTTTGTCTATATTGAACTATATTTGTCCGTTTTTGATCGTATTTCCAACGAAAAAGTATGTATATATATATATTTATACATATATATATATATATATATATATATATATATATTATATATATATATATATATACATTATATATATATATTATATATATATATATATATATATATATTATATATAAAAAAAAGAACAAATTATAAATTAAATACAATTGTAATTGTAATTCCTGTATGAAATGCAGTTGTTTAATGCCAATTATAAATATCTTATGTTTCTAACAATTCTTTTAACTAACTCATGTAGATCTGGCACAAAGACCTTGGTTTTCATAATGTTTTATATAGAATTATAAATATACGAGTAAAACTTTTATAAATTCTAGGGTTGATATTTCACTACAAATATGTCAAATGTTGGTGGGGAGGGGGGGGGGGAGACTGAATGAGATAACAAAACTAAAGACAAAAGAGGTAGAGACAACATTTTCCTTGAAAGGGAATCAAAAGGCTTTTAAATGATATTTGAAAGAGAAAAAAAATTACATTAAAACATTGTATGAAATCTTAAGCGGTTTATTCATTATCCAAACGAATTATATTTTCTAATGAAAAGAATAAGGCAAGACTTATTATTTTTGCCAGATGTATAATATTATAAATTGTTAGCAAAATGATTTAGCAGGCTTGTTTAGAATTGAATGGACGGCTGAATGAATGCAACCTAATGATGATGTAGCACCAGCTTAATTACTTCATAGCAAACAGACAATCCACAACAGTTTTATATTTGACACAAGGCATGATAAACAAAAGATGTTTTTAGCCACCAGACTTAATAAACAAAATAGAAAATGCTATAAATTAAAAATTTTAAACACGATTATAATGATGCTGCCATTCAATGTAAAGTAATTTTAATTATGAGATATATAAAGCATTTAGACGTATTTTGAAATATCTATAATGTTTTATTTATGAGAGATATTATTATATTTATTAATTTTTGTATATGAAATATATTGTAGGGTAAAAAGCTAATGAATTTTTAGTTAATGCCTGAGGAAGAACACTACGTGTTCATTATCAGTGTTACAGAGATTTTCCAAAACATTATTAGAAATATATACTATTATAAAGGATTTTTGCTCTCTTAAAGTATTAGACTTTGAGGTTTGAAACTTTTGGAATTATTGTGAAAGTGACAAAAACTATATAACTGAAAAAAAAAACATCATCAGATTTTTAAAACAATGGGAAAAGTATTTCTTGCAATAAAATGTAATATACGAGGTGTATAAATAAAGTAGTGAGACTGGCAACGTCGCTTTCGATCTGGCAACGCTGGAGACGCGTGGCCTTGAGTAGCGTCAGGTGCACGTGTGATGCGCCTCCAGTATGAATCTGAACTTGCCACAGTCATTTGTTTGTCCGTAGCGTTAGTTTTCGTGAAATGGTTTTTTCTTGAGCGCTTTTTCAGAAGGAAGAGAGTCGATTGAAGATGAACCACGAAGCGGAAGGCCTTCAAGTGCAAACACCGATGAAAATGTCAACAGAGTACGGAACCTTGTGCGTTCAGATCGACGCTTGACAGTCAGAATGATCGGGGAACAGTTGAATTTGAATCACACCTCCGTTCATCACATTTTGACCAATGAATTGGAGATGAGAAAAATTTGTGCGAAAATGGTTCCGAAAATTCCGAAAAGAAAACGAGTTTTTGGCCAGTAAAAACATTCCTGTTGCTCCTCAGCCTCCTTATTCACCAGACTTGAGTCTTTATCACTTTTTCCTCTTCCCGAGATTGAAAAATCACCTCAAGGGAACTCATTTCGGGACACTACAAAACATACAAACTGCTGTAACCGACCAGCTGAAGGCCATTCCAGAATCCGAGTTCCAGCAATGCTACAATGATTGGAAGGACCGTCTCCAGCGCTGTGTGGCTTCCGAAGGGAACTATTTTGAAGGTGACAATATCACATTGTAATTATATTTGAATAGAAAATTTAAAAAAAATCAGTCTCACTACTTTATTTACACACCTCGTATTCATGACTTATGATTGTTTTTGAAGTTTTGTGGACAACCATAGCAATGATTGGATTGAGTGAATGAGTTGACAAATTTTTTACAAACGACACGGACGAATAAGAGTGTTATCGTGCATTATATGATTTCTGAAAATAGCTTTTTAAGCTAACAGTAAATTCAAGAAAAATGATATTTTGTGTTAAAATACGACCTGATATTTCCAATACCTACATAAGAAAAATCTGGAATGGTCTACACTTAACTTTATTATAAATAAAGTTAATATAAACTCATTTATAGCTGTCTGTTTTTTTGGTAATATTCTAATGTGCGTATGTATACAAATGTATACATATTATTCAATAATGTATCATTGTATACATGTGGCTATAATAATTTTACGAGTGATAAACATCTTAAAATCATTGATCAAACAGACATGCCAGTAAAATTATTAAAGTAAAGGTCTAACTCTCATCGGACTCGTACGCTCCGCAACTACACATGTCATATTGTACATACTATTGTTATGCCCTAAATTCATCTTCAGATTTCAAGTTATTTAATGACCTTTATAAATATACATTCAGAAGTATCTCTTGCTTTTATAGTTTTATATATAATTCAATAAAAATCATTTTATTTTCCCAGGCGATTGGCTTGCATTCAGATATAATGTGATCAAATTTTTATACCTTTTCTAGAAATAGAGCCTCCTGCATTCTTTGCAAGATATCATTTCAGAGTTAAGTAGACAAATTCTTTTTTATGTTCTGCATATATATATTTTAAATTTTCTCTTTGAAGATATAGTATTCTTTAAGAGTGTGAGTACAGTTGGAATGAGTTTTTTTTTAAACTAAATTAGACCCTGTCGCTCCTGCCTTCTTTTAAGTGCTTTCTGGATTAAATATTTATCAGTTTCAATCTGAAAAAACTGAAGTGTGTAACAGAAACATACCAGAGACTTCAGGATACTTTTATGGTTCCAAAAATTTCCAATTTGTTTACTAAAACATTTCCAGGTGTTTCCTTTTTGTAGAGGTATTAATGAAAATCAAATTATTTACAATGTTTCCAACATTAATTTATGATTCTTCGGTATAATAAACTAGAAATTTTTTATTGAAATAAAATGTCATATTGTTAGGAAAATATCAAAAACATATAAGGAAAAAATATTATTAAATTATTAATTAAATAAAATTAATTAATTAATTAAATTAATTAAATTATTAATTATTAATTAAATATTATTATTAAAATATTTAGTTTATTGAATCACCAAAGAGGTAGCTTTCAATTTAGTATCCATTTTGTAATGAAGAGCGAAAGAAAATTTTACTAATTTACTAATAATTGCTGTCACTACAATAACTACCAATCAGAGTTACCAACTACCTTTCAGTGTCCCCAACTACTAATCAGTGTTGTCAACTAAATTAGTGTTGCCGACTAACAATAAATTAAGTTGGAAAATTTCTTAAATGTAAACTCATACATTTAAAACTTTGATCGGTTGGTGGACGCTTTCACGTCACGTTTGCTGTGTTCTTCTTCATTTTCTACTTTCCCTTTTCTGAAGACGGCAGGGAAGCCGAAAAGAACGTGATAGATATTATTACTTAAGTTTAAATTTAATAAAATTTTATTTTTTTTTTAAGTTTAAGAATAACCTAACGTAACCTAATTTTTCACGACTATTTTTTAAATATGTCAATTAAAATTCAAAACTGATTTTTGAAATAAAGAGTGGAATCTTGATGGTCAGGTATGATAGGTCGATGAGTCTTAAGCCCTCAGGTTGGAAAGAATGATATGAGCTTGTCTGATTTTCCTGGATCAACATATCAACATTTGCGAATTTTCATACATAAATTATTATCAGTTTGAATGTCAGTTCAAGTTAAATTAGATCACGATTATTTCAGTCATCTAAAGGTTTTGTTTGTCTTCTTCCTCATCTTTTTGTCGGTTGCACGCCTGTGAAATCTGGAGTGTGTAGTGCAAATCATAAATGAAGTTAAATACATGCATATTGTTAGCGCCACAGAGGTATATCATTATAAGATATAAGATATCATTATCAACCGTCATACCTCGTCTATCGCTGGTGAAGTCGCCCGACCGGTTTCACAATGTCTGCATCATTAATGGGACTGATGTTACCTTTCAAATACACGAATATAAATATAGAAATACTGATAACCTAATAAACGAACAAATCAAGCACCAGATAGACATAATATTTAAACCAATAAAAAACATGAAAAGATGACAAAGTCGTCCATAAAAAACAGGATGGACACGACAAAGATGGTATAAATTGTAAAAGACAAAAAACAGATTAAAATAAATAAATAAAATAAACTAGTATGTAGGAAATTTAGGCATGTATTGGCACCATTAGGTTAAAATAGGTATTTATATCCGTGATTTTGGAAAGTAAGTTTAGTCCCATTAATGATGCAGACATTGTGAAACCGGTCGGGCGACTTCACCAGCGATAGACGAGGTATTATGGTTGATAATGATATCTTATAAATAAAATTATTTACTTCACCATCATGGTGAGGTCATTTACTTCATTTACTTTACCCATTATGATCTTGATATGCTTTACCAGAGAGTATATTATAACTTTATAACAAAACAAAATAGCATTTTTATCATTACTTGGTCAGTTCTTCAGGTTCAAGTTAAACTCTCATTGCCAATGTTTTGATTTTTACTTTAAAACCTTTTTCAAAGGCCAACAAAACAGAGGAAATATATTTAAGATAATAATTATGGGTTTCTATATAGATATAATGTTTCCTTTCTTTTGTAAATCTATTTGGTTTTAAATATAAACTGAATCGTAGACAATGAGAGTATAATTTCAACCTGAAGAACTGACCGAGTCGTGATGAAAATTGTATTTTGTTTCTACTTCACGGTCGATACTTTTATCAATATTGATGACGAGAGTTAGATTTAAATAAAACAAAAACTCAATTGATTGTCAACGTGTTTAATATTATATTTACTTATAGTAAAGTAGAATGTGTCCCATTCGAGAATTTTTTTTTATCTAAAATTGATTCTTAGTAAATAAAAATAATTATTTTTTCTTATAAAAGACTCTTTATAAATTCTTGTAAGTCAGACTTACATGAGTGGTCAAAAATATTTTAGTTTTGACGAAACATGAACTGAAGAAATAATGTAACAATATATATGGGGCAATTGTGAGTTCCGGCACAACGCCACGATTGTTACAGCCCAGTTTCTTTACATTTATATATATATATATATCTTACTTTAACGTTTAAAACAAACAAAAAAGAAAAATCACAAGAATACCAAAGTCAAGTATTTATTCAATAAATTAGTAATAATACATTCCGTCATACCTCGTAAAGTCTCTGAAAAGCTCGACCGGTTTCGGGTCCGTCTGGATCCCATCTTCAAGAGCACCTAACTTGGGATGGGATCCAGACGGACCCGAAACCGGTCGAGCTTTTCAGAGACTTTACGAGGTATGACGGAATGTGTTATTACTAATTCTAATATTACTAACCTCAGTGGAACTAACCCATTAACTATATTTATTCAATAAAGTTTACTTGCACGAAGGGGCGACTCCTTTACAGCCAGTCTGAATTCCTTTTCTTCCTTTTCTCGAGTTCTAATTAAAGTATAGAAAAAAAATAATAATGTTTTAACTTACATCTATAAGCATGATTGCGTTTTATAAGTATAAATGTCCCAAACATATATTGACAATATTTCTTACAAAATAATCAATCGATTAATTCTTTGTAAAATAAAAAAGTAAACAAAATACACATTATTTTAGGGTGTTTATATTCAATTTACAAGAAACAAAAAGGAATACATGGAATAAAAGCAGTTTAGCCAACCTTTGAACACAACGAGTATGATGAAAGGAAACACTAATCAGGTTTTCAACAACACCTGATGATTTATGCACGAGAGGTCAGTTCAACTCTATATTAAGCTTTGTTGTTTCAAACTAGACCAACTTTTAGTCTATTATTCTTCCTTTACTTTATTATTAACTGAAAAGTTTGAAAATACAAAACATTTATCAAGTTGCAATTCATTTTGTAAAGTATCGCAATTTCAGTAATATATTCTTCAGAATTTCAATATTTCAATCGGATTATTTTTTCAAATATATCACCAGAATTTATTTATGTAACCAATAACTATAACTTGTATTTTTTTTATGAAATAAGCAAGTTTTATAATAATTATATGATAAAAATATTTGGAGTGTCCTACTCAACAAAAATCAAAATCGTTGATAATCAATAATCGAATTTTGTTATATGAAGACACTGCATGAGTATTGATACCTTCGATAGTCTGGTCCTAGATAATATTTCTTCTTCTCGAGAAATGTTTAAAGATTAATTTATGTGGATATATGTCCAAAACGTTCTCCTTTTTTTTATCTTTCAATGATTAACATTATTAGTTATGAGAAACCGTCGTACATCGTAAGATGATCCTGGAGTTGTTGGAGCGCTTTCGGACGTTGTCCATCTTCGATCGGAACTAACCTACTAGTAGGTGTTAGGTTAGTACTAGTTGGAGTAGGTTAGTTGCGATCGAAGATGGACAACGTCCGAAAGCGCTCCAACAACTCCATGATCATCTTACGATGTACGACGGTTTCTCATAACTAATAATGTAAATCATAATAACCTCAGTGGTTACTAACAATATGCATGGATTTCAATGACTAAGCAGACTGTATAACCTGAAAGGTAGTTCCATCAAGGTTTCCTCTTATTTTAATACCAGGGTCATCTCCATATTTTTTCCAATCAGAAACTTCATTATTTAGAGCAGGGGTGTCAAAGTCAAATTGGACGGAGGGCCACATAAAAAATTTAGCAACAAGCCGAGGGTCAGACTGATCAAATGTTTATTGATTTTTTTTAAAAATAACCACATATAGTGTAGTGAACGAAATTGAACTGAAAACCTAAGAAATATATTACAATATGTTAGGATAAATAAAACAATATTTCCTTATGGTTTTGTCAATCATTTTTAATTTTCAACAGCACAAAAGACAAATTTCTTTTATATATAAATCCCCATAATATGAACATTAAATGTTTGAAGCGGTATTATTCAAGACAGCATCAGTATATTTTCTCATTTAGACATACAGGTTTTCCAGCTAGCTCCGTGAACTTGTACTTCGACTCCCACCTTGTTTGAAACCACCGGTTCTCAGTGCCCACCTTCCGTTTTGCCATTTTTGAAGGGTATCTGAAAGTTAACTTTTCCTATTATGCCAATGACTGCTGATTAATTATGAAATGAAGCCACGCTCGCTGCGTCGCCTTTGCATTGTGGGAAATGTAGTATTGGTGCGTGTAAAACTTCTGCAGCCTGCGGGTCGGTTTTAATAATAAACTAATATCATCCTGTGGGCCATAGAAAACCCTCTCGCCGGCCTGATTTGGCCCGCGGGCCTTGACTCTGACATATGGGATTTAGAGTATCCAGCAAGTCATCCGCGACTAATCACTACAATTTTTGAGCACAGTATTTACTGTTCACAATTTAAGTTGTGAACTTAATCCTATACTTATTAATTATTCTTCTATTAGATTACTGCAATCCATTCTATCCTTTCTAGATTTATTTATTTATTAGTGCTTATTTATTGATTAGCTCATTTATTTTTTCTATATCAAGCAAGCAAAAAAATCACAACTTTTTTAACCAACTTTTTTGAACAGGTTCTGTCATTTGGCATTGCGAAGGTTCTCATTTTCCAAGAAATCTCTTATTACTATAGGTAGAGTATTTTGTTCTATTACTACTTTACTAGTATAGTATATTATACTACTAATTATACTATAGTATAGTATATTATACTACTATAACAGTATTTGTTCTATGTTGTTAGAACATTATTCTAAGTTAGGTTTTCAGTTTTTATAGTTTTATTACCCTTTTCGATTATTAAAGTTCTTGACATGTTCTTCGTAGATTACAATTTTATTTTTTTTTTCCTTTCAACAAACTTTCCTTTTTTTTATTTATTCGTTTATCGTTAAATTTTTTTTCTGAAATCATAAAATGTGCCATAAAACATTTCCTTCCTCATAATATCAATAAAAAGGTAATACTCTTAATATTGTTATATATTAATAAAAATTATATTACTCTTAATAAAGGTAATATATACTCTTTAAATATGCTATTTTTTGGTATAATTTAAATACGATAGGTCAAGCGGTTTAACCGCTATCGTGCTATTACGCATTTAGAATAAGTTATAAGTCAAAAATTTTACATTTGTTAAAAAACTAACCTTTTTGCCTATTGAAAACTTTGATATTTTTTTCAGTTATTGAAATTTTCACGTTTGATAATAATTCTAATGTTTGTGTACTCTAGACTTGGTAGTTTAACAGAAAGAAGAGGCATGTCTGTGGAGATCTATCCAAAAAGAAAGAAGAGGCATATCAGTGGGGATCTATCCAAAACAGCATACAAGCAGCATACTGACTGTTTAGATAACTAAAAATGACTGTTTTTAAATTGCTACTTCTACTTAACATCTTTTTGAGGAATTCCAGTGGAACAGTTTTGATCACTCGGCAAACATATCTAACTCTTAGCAACCAGTGTCTTTCATTTTTCTCAGAAAAAGTGAAGTGGCGAGAAAGAAAGAACTTCCAACTAACTAAGAGCTTCAAGATAAAGTCAAAAGTCTTTTTAATTCATTCGTGGAAACATTCTTTGAGGAAATGTGTTAAGAAGCTTATTTCCGTGAACATAATTGTTTCCGCTATGTTAATCAAATTATTTCCGCTTTAATCAAATTGTATCACAAAGCAACCAGAAATGTGAATAACAATTTTAATATAGTGATTGATGTAGTTCTAATTATAATTTACTAAGTATTCCTGAATTTCTAAACATGTACTACTGAATGATTGAAGAAACAATTTTGCTTCTATAAATAAAGCATACTTTTATCATCTTTATAGTAATCAATCTGTTTATTAGAAATACAATAATATATATATATATATATATATATATATATATATATATATATATAAACTAGAATTTAAAGAAGAACACATAGAAAGGAAACCACTGAACTCACTACTATATTTCGATGTCCTCGTCTTCAGGAAAAGAAGTGAATCGCTCCAAAGGCTGATAACGACGTCGATGAAGACGAGGACATCGAAATATAGTAGTGAGTTCAGTGGTTTCCTTTCTATGTGTTCTTCTTTAAATTCTAGTTTATTCAGTTCGAAGAATCGTTTCGTCTAATTGTCAGTTGTATATATATATATATATATATATATATATATATATATATGGATTAATTTACCACAATGAAAAACAATTTTTTGAAACAATGCTCTAAGGCCTTTCGTTAACACATCGTCAGAGAGCAAGTGAATTAAAAAAACAATAAATACTTGTTTAACTTGGCTGATTGAAATTTCCAGAATTGATGGCAACCCTTAATGTGTTTAATTCTGGAAATTTCAATCAGCCAAGTTAAACAAGTATTTATTGTTTTTTTAATTCACTTGCTCTCTGACGATGTGTTAACGAAAGGCCTTAGAGCATTGTTTCAAAAAATTGTTTTTCATTGTGGTAAATTAATCCATCTATTATATCAAGTGTTATTTTGATTATTATTCATATATATATATATATATTATATATATTTAATCAGAGTCAGTTGGGTTTTTGACTCTGACTAATACCGCTTGTTACGGTTGAAAGATCTTAGTTTTATTTCAGTTGGGTTTTTGAATCTGACGAAGACCGCTTGTTACGGTTGAAAGATCTTAGTCTTGTTTTCCCATTTCATATTGTGGTTTGATCATTGATTGTTATTTCACGTGTTTATGTGAAATCTTTTATATATATATATAAAACAAACAGTAGCAGTTTGTTTCTCAATGTGAGTATTTCGCACTTCTTCCCGATGACGACGGATGTCGAAATATTGAAGTGAGTTCTGTAGTGACTTTTTGTGTTCTTTCCTATGTGTTAAAGTTTATATATAATAAACAGTAGCAGTTTCTTCTCAACGCGGGTACTTCGCACTTCTTCCCGATGACGACGGATGTCGAAATATTGAAGTGCGTTCTGTAGTGACTTTCTGTGTTCTTTCCTATGTGTTAAAGTTTTTATGTATATATGGAATAATTTGATTGTTGATAAGCTATATTCTACATTGGAAGTAGTAATTATAAGAGGATTGTGATTTGAGACAGGTGTCAGGAAGGCTGAGACTTGAATAGTTTATTCAAAGCTATGATAACGGAGGTAGGAGTAAGTAAATGATTAAAGTGAATAATACCTGACAAGCGAGATAGAATAACAGGCAGGACGTCAAGGGACTTCGCATTTCAATAGGAAATCTGTCCCTTTGTGGCAAGGAAACCACAGTCTATGAAGCTAGTCTATTTATAACATGATTCTGTCAGATCAATTATCATTAAGTCCTGTCATTTGCATTACAGATACTACTAGTAATATTACTACTAGAGCAAAATGAGAAGTTGATAGCCAAAATAGAATTGTTTCGTTAGTCAGTAGACCTTTAAATACAAACATATTACATTAAGGACATTTAATAGTTTTTTTTTGTTTATCAAATGACACCCAATATGACTTGTTTGGTTGAAATAACATCTATAGTGCCTTTTCCTGACATGAATCTGATATTAATTCCAGTATAACATATATTAGCGCCCTCGTCGACTATACACCGTGAACCAAAAAATAACAAAACTGTTAATCTGTAAATTTGTAGTCGAAGAAATGAATTACGAAAGAATAACTTCTAACAATTACTATTTTTAAACTTATCAAACCTGAGAAATAATATCTCTTATTAAAGGAACAAACACCAATGATTATTATAAAATTACTTGATTTTATCAAGAAATTTGAACATAATTGATACATGCAACACTGACCAGTGAATATCAAAAGTAAACAAATGGGAAAAGCCAATTTATATTATCTATATAAATAAAATAATGATTTTGTCTGTATATTATTAATTTTGTCTGTCACAAGTATTAATAATGGTATTTTCTACTATTCTATAATTTCTAATTATAGTATTAGTATAATACTATAATTAGTGTGGTATTCCATGGTATTTTGGAATACCAAGTATAATAGAATTTTTGATTCCGTCAAAGACGAGTACGTTTGCTAGTACACTAATAAAGTTTCTTAAGGTCTCGTGAACTTCGATAACGCAGTAGGGAAAAATGTTTTAGATAAAAGTTTCATAGGGTAAAATTTGTAGTGAACAATGGTTTTCATGTTTTTTCTTATGTCATTTGTAAATGACAAATAACGTCATTATATTTGTTTTTTTTTTAATATTTTTTTCTGAATAGTGCCTATTCAGAAACCTTCAAGATAACCATGGTGTAGATATATGTATATATATTGTAAACAGGAAAACGATCGAAAAGGACAACAAACATTTCACAAACACAGAACTAAGGAACAAGCACACTTACTGTCTCTAATTTTCGGTTGAACCGTCATGAGGAGAGTTGAGATAGGGACACGAAACGCACTTGTGAAGCGACGGATGGAGACTAGGAGTTGGAGCGAAACATATATATATAAAATAAATTCAAAACGAAGGAAACACACAGAAAGACACAGACATAACTCACATCGAAATATCGATGTGAGTTATGTCTATGTCTTTCTGTGTGTTTCCTTCGTTTTGAATTTATTTTATTTAAAAAAGTCCGCTGGACCGTTTCTTTTAATTGGTATATATATATATATATATATATATATATATATTATATATATATATATACCATGATAAAGGAAAAAACGGTCCGGCAGGACAAATAACAATTAAAATAAGCAGTGACACATAAACTGGAACACAACAAAGACTCACTTTTCAATATTTCGACCGTAATGGCGGTCGTCCTCAGGAGAAGAAGTGAATTAATTGACGGAGGGACGACAGTCAACTCAGTTATATATATATTATATATATATATATATATATATATATATATATATATATATACCACAATTAAAAGAAACGGTCCAGCGGACTTTTTTAAATAAAATGAATTCAAAACGAAGGAAACACACATAAAGATACAGACATAACTCACATCGATATTTCGACCATCGTCGTCATAAGGAGTCACCGCCCTGCCTTCCTGTGGGACTCTTCGCTCTTCACACGTCCTGATGACGACGATGGTCGAAATATCGATGTGAGTTATCATACCTCACATCTGTTTTGTGTGTTTCCTCCGTTTTGAATTTATTTTATATATTTGTATATATATGTGCAGAAAAAACACAATTAAACACGTGATGCAATCAATGAAGTCTAAACCACAAGGAAAAAGAAAGACAAAAGAAATAAATGCTCTGATGACATAAAGTGAAAGGCATCAGGACATTTATTTCTTTTCTTTTTCTTTGTGTTTGTAGTTAATATATATATATAATCCATTAAATAATTGGCCATATTTCCCTTCAGGACTTTTTCTCATTTTCAAAGTCATTTCTTGATCTATGATCAAGAATATATGTTATCAATATAAATAATATATCTATGATCAATATAGATATGTTATCTATATCTGATCGTTGAGTAATATTAGATCTGGATGGTTCCAAGCACCTATTCAAGTTTGGATTGGCTTTCAGTGATCTTCAAAGAAGTATAAAAGTGTAAACTGAAGTTTGAATAGTGTATCAAAAGGTTTATGCTAAGGATTCGATACATAGTAGTAGGCAGGTACGAGCTGCTTACTGTTGGCTGAAGTAGGCTTCTGAGGAGGAGTCCTTTTGTGTTGCCTCAGACGAACTTGAACTTAACAACCCTCTCCCTCCTACACATCTTATTATGTCATCTCTCATTATCTCATTATTAATTAATTATCTCCTTCATTCAATTATTACCACTTATTCCACTTGTAAACAATGGAAATTATTTTCTTTTCTGATTATTCTCGATTTCGTTATTTGAACATTGTCACAATTTTCTGAACGTTTACGTTTCTTCGATCTTTTTATTTCAGTAAAATCATCCATTAATTGGTATAGGTTAAATAAAAAAAGGCATTGTTACTTTAAAATATACTAATTTGTAAGTTATCTTTTTTAGAAGTTTGTCCAATGGAATTAGCTCTCGTAATATACAATTTTTTTTATGAACAAAAAAACATAAAAATAATACTTAACTGTATTCTACTAAAGACATTAAACTTAAATGTAAGATTGAAAGAAAATGTTAAATAGGCTGTTGTTATATAGTTTTGACAGTTTATATTATTACTATGGCAAACCGTCATACCTCGTACGATGGTTTGCCATAGTAAGATCATCGTACGAGGTATGACGGTTTGCCATAGTAAGATCATCGTACGAGTAATGACGGTTTGCCATAGTAAGATCATCGTACGAGGTATGACGGTTTGCCATAGTAAGATCATCGTACGAGGTATGGCGGTTTGCCATAGTATGACCATCGTACGAGGTATGACGGTTTGCCATATTAATAATATAAATCATACTTACCTCAGTGGTAATAATAATATGCAAGTTTTGATAGTGTTAAGTTATAGTAAGTGTAATAAGAATAGTGTTTGTCTTTTCTCATGATAATATTGATTATTATAGTTCCAATATTAATAATACTAACCTCTGTGGTAATGACGAAATGAATGAATAATATTGATTATCTTGAAATTTTTTGATAAGAAAGATAAAAGCAAAATGACAATGTTTTATAGAAATCTTAAGTTTAATTAATTAGCTCTGGCAGAATGTCTAATAAACTGATTAGATGTTGCTGCACCTTGAGTGTATCTGAGGCATAAACAGAATGAGGTTTACAGCAATTCAGCGGTCTTCTCCGGCATCCATCCAATTAGAGCGCGTGCTTCAAACCTCTCAACGAGCTTTCCAACTGCTGGGGAAATCTCCAAAGCAATCCTCATCTTATGCCCTGATAAACACACAACTAACTAAATTAAATTAGCCCCTTCTTTTAGAGAATTGTTTATTCTCTTAAATAAACCGCAGATAAGATTACACTATATGTTAGCTATTTATTGTTGCTTCTTCTATTTCGCTTTTAATGATCCAAACAAATTACCTTCCTTTTTACTAATAGTATATCTAAAAATTACTCTACTAAAAGTTATTTTATTTTAACTGCATATGAAATGCTTTCGTTAATCCTTGATATTGAATACATAAATTATGAAAAATAATGATAATTATATCTACTTACTGACCACCTGAAATTCTCAATCCTTCTAAGTCAGCGGTTCACAAAGTGGGTTCCGTGGAACCCAGGGGTCCCTTAACGGATTGTCTGGGGTTCCATGAAAAACATTTAGTAAAAACATTTTTCTATTTTTTTTGTGGGTATGGATTTATTCTATATTTTTTGTGAATCATGAAACCGAATAATGTTTATATCTACATATACCCATAAGTAGAAGTGGTCAAAATTTTATTCATATTAAGATGAATCAATCACTAATCAGTTTTTGAAACTCTCTGATTCCTGAATTTCCTGCTATTACAAAAGTAGTACTTCACACATTGCTGCCATTTCCCACTAGCTACTTATGTGAAACTGGATTTTCCCTTTAAACTGCCATAGAAACTAAATACCGAAGTAGACTTAATGCTGGGGCTGACTTGAGAATCAAACTCTCAACTATAAAGCAAAAAATGATTACAAAACAAACTCTGTGTTAAAATGTTATGCACTTGTGGAAAATATGAAAATTAAAATCTTTTAGTTTTGAATTTTTATTCGAAAAATACAAATTGCATTAATATTACTTTTTTAATTGTTTTTAAACATACATACTATTTAAAAAGGCATATGAAAATATTTATATTATGATTATATGAAATCATTAGAATCTGGAGTTCCAGAGAAAGTTACTGGAACCAAAAAGGGTTCCGCGTTGAAAAAAGTTTGAAAATCTCTGTGAAGTAGTCCTTCCGTAACCATAATATAATTCACTTCAAACAGTCAAAATATTTCAATTGTTTCCAATCATCTCCAGAAAGTAAGTAATTTACACTTTAGATACACGTAGAGTAAACGTTAGTAAAGGATTTCAGTTGTTTGTCCTTAACCATAATTAGATAGTAAATCCACTATACTTTTGAAACAGATCAAAAATGGCATCAATTTTCGAAATATATTTTTTAAGCATTTTGATTATTAGAATTATATTGAATTCCATGTATGGAACCTTGAAATGTTCATTAATTAACAATTATCACCAAAGGACAGTTATATTTTTAACGATAATACTAAATGTAATTTATTTTATTTTTGTTTTCAACTAAATTATATTTCATTCTGAGGTAAAATGGATAAACCAAAAAAAGTCTCCACACAAATGAAGTTTTATTCAACGCGTTTCGAACACTTTGTGTTCGAAAACTTCATTTGTGTGGAGACTTTTGTTTGTTTATCCATTTTACCTCAGAATGAGTAAATACCACACAATTACGGATTGCACAACTAATGATTTAAATTATATTTATTTGATATACGAGTATAAATGCACAAAAAAAAAACAAAGACCAGAACTTTCTTCAATATTTTGACAACCACAGTCATCAAAAAGAGAGGTTCATGGATTAAAAGCTAGTAAAACTGTGACTCACGCACAATCTTAAATACAGTATCTATAGAAAACCTTCTCATGTTCCTCCATGGAAATCAAGTGTGAGAAGACAAGAAAAACTACTAAGAAAAAGTATAAACTCCAACTAGGCATCAGCTTAAACTTGTATAAATGAAGGCCTGCTCCCTAATTATATATATATAGTGCTTCAATTATTTTTAATCTATTACTATCACTGTTCATCTGCAAAATAGTTGTTCCTTCTTCTAACATCTTATGTGTTAAAGCCATACCATGGGCTTCTCTTGCATGGTTCTTGGGGGCCCCATTCACTATTCTTTGAGCATGCATTTAGTGAATGGGGCCCCCAAGAACCATGCAAAAGAAACCCATGGTATGGCTTTAACACGTAAGATCTTAGAAGAAGGAACAACTATTTTGCAGATGAACAGTGATAGTAATAGATTAAAAATAATTGAAGCACTATATATATATATTGATAAAAGTATCAACCGTGGAATAGAAACAAAACTAAAGTTTATCGGGACTCGGTCAGTTCTTCAGGTTCAAATTAAACTCTCATTGCCAACGTTTCGGTCTTTATTTAAAACCTTTTTCATAGGCAGAAGTATGAATTTTCTGCCTATGAAAATTCATACTTCTGCCTATGAAAAAGGTTTTAAATAAAGACCGAAACGTTGGCAATGAGAGTTTAATTTGAACCTGAAGAACTGATCGAGTCCCGATAAACTTTAGTTTTGTATATATATATGAATTACAGTTTGCTTCTCAACGCCAGTACTTTCTACTTCTTCCTGATGACGATGAATGTCGAAATATCGAAGTGAGTTCTAAAGTGACTTTTTCTGTTCTTTCCTATTAATTAATGTCTATAAATATATGTAAAAAGATTTCACATAAACACGTGAAATAACAATCAATGATCAAACCACAATATGAAAATGGGAAAACAAGACTAAGATCTTTCAACAATAACAAGCGGTCTTCGTCAGAGTCAAAAACCCAACTGACGGTTTTTGACTCTGACGAAGACCGCTTGTTACGGTTGAAAGATCTTAGTCTTGTTTTCCCATTTTCATATTGTGGTTTAATCATTGAGATATATATATATATATATATATATATATATATTGATATAATTATCGACCGTGAAGTAGAAACAAAATAAAAGTTTATCAGGACTTAGTCAGTTCTGGACTGACGGAAATATTTTATTTAATAAAATAGTTGTAGTGAATAAAAGTTGTTATATTTTTTATACTTCGTACTCAAGAATAATCTATAAAATTATAAATAAAAAAAATATTGATTTATATTTTTAATTATTAACAAAAGATGTAAAGTTGCATTATTAATGTTGAGAATATATTAACATATTTTTGAATATATAATAAAACTTGGAAAACAAAAAAAGTATTAACTATAAATTATTAACATGTATGAAAAAATATCCTGATTTTATCATATTTAACTTACTGCTATAGGAATAATCTCATCAAAATAAAGTTGCTAAAAATGTAGTTCAGTTATTTGAGTTTAATATAAACTTACTGAAGGGACCTGGGGGTAAATCCCTTCTATTAAAATCCTTGACACCACATGGGCCTCCAGGTATTAACTTGCTTATCCTGCTTACAAGGATAAACCCCTTTCTAGCGCCACCGGGATTACTCCCTTGCCTTATAACAAAACCCAAGTAATTTACTCTGCTTTCCAATTATCCTTATACTTTTAATTTAACCAATTTTACTTTTTTAAATTGCAATATATCGATTTTTATATGAAATTAAAACTAGTATGTACTCGTATAAAATGTTATATTAGCAATCTATAATTATGTCTACTGAACAGTAATTTGTGCTGTTTATCATTATTTATCCTACTTTAACAGTACATCTGGCTTTAATTATTTATTCTAAGCGTCAAAAAAAAAAACTAGTAATTCTAACGTAGTGCAATCAGTTATTATGTGGTATTTACTCATTGTAGGGTAAAAAGCTGATGAAATGGTTTCCACATATAAAACTTTTTCCAACACTACGTGTTCAAAACGCGTTGTTTTATACCATTAAATTTTTATTAGGATTTTACCCTACAAAAACTAGTTATTATTGGTAAAGTATGGCCACCAACTAAACAGGAGCTGTTACTAAATATTCGTGACACTGGTATTAAGTTTATAATTCAGATTGAATTTGACTTATTTTAAATATTTAAATAACAATGGACTGAATGTACGTCAAATGTTCTACAATTTTGTATAAATTATGTAATCCAACTTTTTATGTTTTAATTATTAGTCATTTATTTTATTGCGAGTGTATAAATTAGCCTGCGTAACTACTTATCACATGACCATTGTATGATTCTATATATTACATGATGGAAAAAAAACTAGAGGCATCATCTAAGAAACGTGATCAAAGAAATTTTTTGACCTCAAAACA
The DNA here is from genome assembly GCA_026182355.1 of Hermatobates lingyangjiaoensis. Taxonomy (NCBI): domain Eukaryota; kingdom Metazoa; phylum Arthropoda; class Insecta; order Hemiptera; family Hermatobatidae; genus Hermatobates; species Hermatobates lingyangjiaoensis. The sequence continues at coordinate 307,235 of JAPFBL010000320.1, read as the reverse complement.
AGTAAATCCGTCAAATCTGCAAATCAAAGTTTTTCATGATAACTGTTCTTTACCCATAGTGAAGAGAAATTTAGTTTGGGTACCTCAAAATAAATCTGTCAACATATGTTAAGTAACATATATTAAGTATGTCAAATCAAATTTATTCATGATCACTGTTCTTTACCAATAGTGAAGAGAAATTTACTTTAGGTACCTCAAAATAAATCTGTCAAAATATGTTAAGTAACATATGTTAAGTATGTCAAATCAAAGTTTTTCATGATCACTGTTCTTTACCAATAGTGAAGAGAAATTTACTTTAGGTACCTCAAAATAAATCTGTCAAAATATGTTAAGTAACATATGTTAAGTATGTCAAATCAAAGTTTTTCATGATCACTGTTCTTTACCAATAGTGAAGAGAAATTTACTTTAGGTACCTCAAAATAAATCTGTCAAAATATGTTAAGTAACATATGTTAAGTATGTCAAATCAAAGTTTTTCATGATCACTGTTCTTTACCAATAGTGAAGAGAAATTTACTTTAGGTACCTCAAAATAAATCTGTCAAAATATGTTAAGTAACATATGTTAAATATGTCAAATCAAATTTTTTTCATGACCACTGTTCTTTATCCATAGTGAAGAGACATTTACTTTGGATACCTCAACATAAATCTATCAAAATATGTTAAGTAACATGTGTTAAGTATGTCAAATCAAATTTTTTCATGATCACTGTTCTTTACCCATAGTGAAGAAAAATTTACTTTAGGTACCTCAAAATAAATCGTCAAAATATGTCAAGTAAACTTTTGAAAAAATCGAATTTCTAACTGAATTGGTAACTCAAAATTTTCCATGAACTTCTATATTTGTTAAATATTATTCGTGAATCAATTTTTTTTTAGCGTTTATCGCTTACTGTTTTAAATAAAGTAATTTGATAAAGACCCAATTCAAAATCATTGAATATAAATTTCATTTAAATGGTCTTAAAAATGAGTTAAGAAGTCGATAACTGTCCTAGCTCTGTTCTGAGATTAATTCATGTATTAAATACAGCGGAGTCTGGTTGATTGAATGACTCTATTTGATTAACTTCCAACATACAAACTGTTAATGCTAACAATTGAAACAGATAAAATTTGTTTACTATGTAAAATAATCCCTAAAAATAAACGAGCTAGGACCATTTAAGAATTTCTCAATCTATTTTAGACTAATATCTGAGCTACTAATGGAATATTGTATTGGGGACTTATCTAGTTCATAATATATTCTCTAGTTCAACGTACATTATATACTATGATCAAACTACAATAAGAAATGGGAAAACAAGACTAAGATCTTTCAACCCTAACAAGTGGTCTTCGTCAGAGTCAAAAACCCAACTGATAGTTGGGTCAGTTGGGTTTTTGACTCTGACGAAGACCGCTTGTTACAGTTGAAAGATCTTAGTCTTGTTTTCCCATTTCTTATTGTAGTTTAATCATTGATTGTTATTTCACTTGTTTATGTGTAATCTTTTTATACATAATATACTATGGAAGTTCAGACCTTAAATCAGTCATGGGCAACCTGCGGCCTGTGGGCCACATGTAGCCCAGCATGTGTTTTTGTGTGACCCTCGGATATTATCTGGAATTCTATCTAAATATTAAAAATTCTTTTTCTTTTTACTTATTAACAAAAACTTACATAGACTTTTGGAAGGAAATTACAACATGAGAGAGAGAGAGAGAGAGAGAGAGAGAGAGAGAGAGAGTGAGAGAGAGAGAGAGAGAGAGAGTGAGAGAGAGAGAAAGAGAAAGAGAGCTCTATAGCAATAAATGTATTATTTTTTTTCTTATTGACGCATTAATATTTTTGATATTGTGTTGTTATAATTGTTTACCACAGTTAAATAATGAAATGAATAAAAATTTTCATTATAAGAACAATAAAAAGTTATAATCATTGAAACATTAATATAGTGCACAGTATGTATTTATATATATATATATATATATATATATAAATATATTATACATATAAGCTGTATCTATCGACATACCTCAGAGATTATCATGCGGCCACGGTCTTTTGGAAATTATATAATGCAGGCCGCAGTTCATAAAAATTTGCCTATGCCTGCCTTAAATGGATCAAAAATATGTCAAAGTCTCAACTCTTTATGCATTAACTCATTTTTATATTATATATAAAATATTTTTTTAGGTTATTTTTACGCTAAAAATAAACCAGGAAAATGTTCAAGCTCGAGAGACTCTTACCTTTTAAATATTTCTTTCTGTATATTGGAACGCTGACAGATGCAATGTTTTTCTATTTATGCATTATTTTATACATTTTATACATTATTTATACGTTATTTTTCTCACTTAAACCAGTTAAGAATACATAGAATTCGAATTCAACTACAGGCTTTAAGTTTTTAAGGCTCACATTATCCACACTGAAATCCTAAAACTAATCAATAAGTATAAAAAAAATTATGATTTATCAAATAAATAGATATTTACGTTCTAAAAAATAGAAGTCATAAATATTTAGAAATAAACAATCAAAAACAGTGTCTTCTAAAGTGAATAGTACATTTCGAGGAATGCTCGCATTTTTTTATTCTTTCTGAAATTCTCCTTGAAGTTCAAAATAATTTATTATTCAGAATTATTATTTAAAAAACATAAGTTTTTGTTTCAAAATGAAACATTAGATATAATTTATAATATTTTATCAGCATGTTTTTTTTTATTTTTATCAGATCATAATATTTTATTCAGTAGCGTTCGAATTATTTTGTTGCCCGGGATGGTCATAAGATCCCCCCCCCCCCACTCACTAGCCTTTGATAATCCGTTAAAATTCAAAACTCTAGAACGTCCTGAAAATATATGTTTTCATGGAATTACAATCAAGGATCTAATTTTAGACAGGTGTTATTGGTCTCAGATTACAGTACTGACCAATGACCATACAGTACTCGTATACATATATGAGCCGTTTATTTTGAAAGTGGCCTAATTCCATTTTCCAAAAAAATTTAGCTAGCTATTTAAATAATTACATTTTTACGTTATCTTTACCTTTTGCAGCAAATTGTACAAAATTTATTTAAAATTACTAAGTTTTTTTATAACAAAAATTAGTTGATAAATAAAATGACAATATTTTTAAATTTTGTAAAACGCAAACCCTTAAATATCTCGATTTTAACATAAATGGAATTAGGCCACTTTCAAAATAAGCGGCTCATATAGTCATCATCAATTTATGATTATGATTTTTCAAAACAAAAATCTATAATTCAAATCATAGAATAATGGCTAAACTAAATTACTTGGCTAAAAAAAAAAAATAAATATATCTCTTATAATTATAAAACTCTGGTGACCGATCTTGTTTGGCTGTTTGTTTTTCTTACCATAGTGCGCATTGTTTGAATAAGTAATAAAATATACGAAATTTAGTTGGAATCGAACCCATGACCTTTGCATTGGAAGTCAAGTGCGCTATGCTCTGCGCGAAAAGAACTTTTTTACAAATCACTTTCAAAAACCTGATATAAATAACGTCTTGTATACTTATAAAAGTCTGTTGATCTTTAATACTTGTAACATGCTTGTTTGCACACAGACGAAACTTGGAATACTTGTTAATTCCAGTTTATGCCGAATTATTTAAAATGATATTAAAGAAAACAGTAATATATTACTTTATAAGTAACGGTTTTAAAAAAAAATAAGAATCAAAAATAAATTATCTCAACATAATTCGGGTAAATTAATGACTCCAGATGTAAAATCTATTACCGATATGGAATAAACCTCACCAGTTATTTTCGACGAAAGATCTTAGGGTTAACCGATCTCTTAGTCTTATTTTAGGAAATTTTATTGTTGTTTAGATGATAGTTTTTTTTATTCTACGCATTTACTGTTAATTCTTGTCCGAAATAAAAGTTTAAGAAAACTAAATAAAAGTATGTAAACAAAACAGATTAGAGAGAGTAATTAGCAATACAGCTGGGATTTAAAAATCAGGCTTGCCACCCTAACTCTTCCCGATTTCATTTCCCTTCATATCTAAAAATTAATACCAACAGAATAATTAGGTTGGTACAACCTGGTTTCTACTTTTTTCATTAGTCAAGATGTAAACAAAGAGCAAGTTATTTATTCCTATTTCAAATCTTCTCAGATACATTTTTTAAATGTTAGAATATTCTTACAGAACTTTCTTTTTAATAAGTTTTTCTGTACAGATAACTCTACGTCTGTTGAAAGTGCAAATTCCTATATTTAAGAATTTGGGATTTTAAGAACTTTGAAAAAGTTGCAGAGGTTTGAAAACTATTTAGGTTTATAGAATCTAATTTCTAAGAGACAATGTGTTATCAGTCTGTTTTTTTTCCCTACGTCATAGTTTTTAATATATTTTGGTCTCAATATTCTGTTATTTATTTTTTTTCATGCCATGATTCTTACACCACTATTAACAAATAGATTTCTAAGAATCCATTTATAGCATTTGTCAAGCGTAAGAAATACTATCTGTTGCCCAATATTTACTAAATATATTCTAGCTATAACATCTAGTACATTTAAATCCCATTAAAATACTTGTTTTGAAATATTTAAAATAAATTTATTTTTGATTTGGAAATATAACAGTTGAAAATCGGTTTTAAAAACCAGTTATTACACAAATAAAACGTAAAAACAATTAGGACCTAAAAAAACTCATATTGATATAAAATGAGAGATTTTTTGTTATCTTTTTATTATTTTAATTTTTTCCCATTTTAACCCCCGCAAAATGCCTCCCCCTTCCTTCCTGCGTTACTGATTTTTATTGATTTAATTAAAGCAAAATAACAACGAATATACGAAAGAAGTTGTTTGTTTTTCTTCTTTTAATGGTTGCAACAATTTTTTGTTTCAATGACTCATCTTATTGCTTTTACCATTAGTGTTGTTGGACTGGTGGAAATTTTGGACATTTTTTATTGAGTGGCTTCATAATTAAGTTGGTTTAACATCAGTAGTCTCTATGTTTGTTTTCAAGGAATCCTCAGTTCAAGAACACAGGTAAGAGAGCTACCAATTGCTGAAGATGTTAAAACCATTTAGACGAGATTAACTTTAAAAGTTTTCAAATCCGGTCTTTATTTGAATCTGTTGAATTTATAAGTGATAAATGACTAAAATATAGGTATCAAAATATTTAGGTAAAAGTGTTGATTTAAACAAGTGAGTTAGAAATTCGATTGTTTAAACTTTTACTCGGCATATTTTTCCCTGTCAAATTTAGTCTCTCAACACTTCAAATCTTGCAAAATCCCTGTTATATAAGGGAGACTATGGGATAATATATACGTTTTGTTTCCTAAAGTGTATTCATCAAAACTATGGAGTTTTCAAAAAGTCTCCGCGAGCAACTTAATGTTGCAACATAAAATCCATTTGTTTATCCGTGCGAGACAGGGAGCAGGCAGTTACAAATATACAAATTAACGGACTTGGAAGGCCAATCTACAACAATAAGGCTGAAGACAGTGAAGTGTAACTAATTGCAGCTTGTTAAGTGTGCTGACAAGAATTAATTGTTAAGTTAATATATTGTGGCTGCTTCAGTATTGAAGTTAGCAGGGAATTTCTCTAAGGGCTACGCTTTGATTAAATTCAATGATCTTAGGCTCTAAAGAGATTGTCAACGACCAACGAATATAACCGCGCACTATAGTGTACGTCGTAACTAGCAGTTCCAGACCAGAGGCCTTCTACTGCTTCATTACTGTGCTACTATAACTTGGAATGTCAGTAATTCATGTCGGATATTAAGTTCGTCTGTACAGTAATGATGTATTCGCGGTCATGTGGTCTTGTTAGTCATCGTTTTCAATGCTTTTAGTTATGAGCTGGAGTGATTGTCAATTCTATGAATACACCAATAGTTATGATTTTTGTTGTGGTTTAAACCGATCCCCTAGCGAGTAACAACGTCAGCCGTTTAACGGCTTTTTGTTTGATCGGTGATTCTACAGATTGGGAGTCCTAAATTTTGCCTACTTTAGTTCATTTTGAGTAGGGATCTTTAACGAGTACTTCATATCGTACTGGTTCGGGACCTACGGCTTAAAGTCCTCTCTAAGGGACGGACGACGCACTTAGATTTATTCAACTCTCCCGTAAATAAATCGAAGGCCAGGTCGGGATCGAACCTCGGACTACCAGCCCAGAGGCGAGTACGTTAATCAATGAACTAACCTGGCCCGTAATGATTATGTTAATAATCTATCGTTGTAGTAAATATTTAATAAAGAGTATAAATACTTTTTTTTCAATAAGTGTCTAAGACCAACAGATATATTTATGAGTAGTATTGATTGAATACTGAAAGCAGGGAAAATGGTGAAGAAAGCAAGTGGCCATTCAGAAGTGGTCACACGAAAGACTCAGGCATAATGCAACAGATGCTTCACTCAGCACCTTCTGATCAATAAAATCCAAAAAGAAAAACCTTTCTCCTACTTTACCGTTATAAAACAACCAAAACTTGTTCTTTCATCTCATCATAATCATAATTACATATTCTTGTTAACTTCATTACTTGTGCAATCTTTTATAGTATGGTATTCACTCATACAGGGTGACCCAAAAAAAAACGGGCCTCAACTCTAATCAGGCCCCGTTTGTTAGTGTTTTGTCCGAATGAAATTAAACTTTGGTCATAACTAGTTTATTATATTCAAAACATCGCATCAAAACACTAGGGTCTTTGGCCTTTTTTTCTACGTTCTACAGCATGTGTTCTAGATGGCCTCCATTTAGCTCCATTTAGTGCATTTCTTGAGGCGCAGCACGAAGTTGTCCATGATGTTCTTACAGACTGAATTGGTAATGGCTCTCATCTCCTCTCTGACGGCTTCCTTGAGTTCCGTGATGGTACTGGGTTTCCCAGCGTAGACTCTGTCCTTAAGATAGCCCCAAAGAAAAAAATCTGGGGTTGCTTAGGTCCGGGCTATGGGGTGCCCGCTCAAAATCAGTCTTGAGACTGATCACTCGACCGCCGAAGTTCTCTTTCAGCCAATCTTGGGAAAGGTTTGAAGTGTGAGAACTTGCTTCGTCTTGCTAGAACCAGAACTTGCTCATGAGCGACGGGTAGAGGTCTGGAGCTTACTCTTGAAGTGAATAAATAAATAAAGGAGATATCACATAAAAAGTACGCGGGGCCCGTTTTTTTTGGGTCACCCTGTATAAGGGGATTTCAAGAATTATGTCTTCACACAAAAAGAGCTTAATATGAATCTAACGAAGTCCTTCCTCAGCACTTCCTATAGATCGAACCTCAAAAGTTAAGATCCTAACCTAAAGAAGATGCTAAGTGCTAGAAAAGCGTTGTTAGTTTCATATTAAACTTTTTTTTGTGTAGAGACCTAATTCTTGAAATCTTCCAACATTCTTGTTAAACTTTTAGTTTTATTTTTATTAAACTAATACAGCTTGATTTTGTAAAGTATAGTAGATTTGAACTTGTTTATTTTAAATGCAGTTTTTATTTTAATATTTTTAATTATATAATAACTATTTAATTTTAGTTAAACAATTATAACTTAGTTATAATTACTAAGTAAAATATACAATTAACTTGGAATACATTATAAATCCGGAGTGGTTTACACTCAACTTACTATAATGAAATATAACACCAAAACACAGTAACAATCAATATAGTTTTGGTTTTATTTCAACTTTTCTGTTGTGATGAACTTATAATAAGTGCTCTGATAAAGTTTTATCAAACTTATAAAAAGATAATATATATATATATATATATATATATATATATATATATAAATTTCGATTTTTCCTCTCCTCCGCTGGGGAGCAGCATTGCGGTGGTTCCACGAGTTACTCTGGAGGCCAGTAGTAGTTTGCTTCTCAACGCGAGTACTTCGCACTTCTTCCCGATGACGACGGATGTCGAAATATCGAAGTGAGTTCTGTAGTGTCTTTCTGTGTTCTTTTCTATGTGTTAAAGTGTATATATATATATATATGAAAGGTAATTTATATTAAGTATAAATATTTTATGCTTCTATTTGTGTTATTGTGGCTATAACAATTTTTTCAGTTATAAAACATGCGAGATCGTAAATCTTGAAATCAGAGATTATATTATTATCAGGATTAAACTGAGGGTCGGAGACTAATCGGATTTAGGTACGGCGCTATCTATCTACAGAGCCTCCTTTTTTTCGTTTTAACATTTAGCTTATAATTTAATATTTTTATTCAACTTCAAAAGTTGTTCTTAAAGAATTATTTCTTACTACTATTTGTTATATGTACAGTTTGTGAAAAATCTGTACCTTTTTCGAAGGTTTGTGATGCTTCAGGGATTTTACCCTGTATGATACTAAGAAGAAAGCAGTCCGGAGACCATCCTCTGGAAGCGTAGAGGGCTAACTAGTGAGAGCCAACCTCCCACAAGTGCTCCTAAGGAGCAGAAGAAGACTGTCCCGAAGATCTATCTAAACTTAATCTATCTAGACTGTCCCGTTAATAATATCTAAACTATTATTTTGCAACTATTCTCGGATTTTCCAGAAAGCCATTAACTCCGCTTCATTATGTGAACATAGGTTCCTTTCAACATGAACCTATATTCAAATATTTTAAAATTTCATTTATATATTACTATTGCACATCCAAAATTATTATTTTATTTTACTCATTATTTATATTTATTTATTTATTCTTTTTTAAATATAAACGAAGTTATGACATAAACAAGTTTTACTGAAAAAAGGAACGCGTTTTGAACACATGGTGTTCTACTTCAAGTAATTTGCTAGTGGAAAGCTCAAAATATATGATAATTACTAGTGGATGGCCTTATAATCTAGTACGCATTTAGAAATTGGAGAAAATAAGAAAAAAATTAAAAGATTTACTGAAATCATCAACTTTGATCTGTAAAAAAAAGGTTTTCTAAGTTTAGTAAAGAAAGATTTATGATTATAATGATTTCTGATTTAGAAAGTGATTTAAAAATTGCTGGAATCAAACGTTTTAAGTTATTTTGATCAGCAATCTGTTAAAAGAAATATTGAGTTGAGATATATATGTTTCTTAAATTATGTTGTAATATTTATAGGGTTAGTAGACAGAATGTGACTCGATTAGTAAATGTTGATTAGTTAATTCATTTAGGAAAAGTGATAATATATTACGAAAACTTTATCTTGGTCGGTAAAGTGGCCAAGTTAGCAGTATAATCAAGCAGGGGAATCGCTTGCTGGGTTCACTCAACTGGGTTGTTGCTTGATCAATGCAACCAATGAAACCTGTTGCAAACACGTGTTGATTTTACCCTAGACACGTGTTGATACAAGTTAGGACACGTGTTGATTCAACTTAGGACACGTGTTGATTTTAACGAATCTAACTAAACACTCTGATGATTTTACTAATAGGCCCTAATTTTTATCTCCTTGCTTTCAAGTACTAAATTTTAAACAAAATAACTAAAGAATCTAGCATAAGTCTGAAAGTTACGGGAATTTCAGCTACCATGAATCAACAAATAAAACCGTAAACTCAGTTTTTTACCTCATCAACACATGTGTCAAAATAATTTGAAAAATTTTTAATGGCTTATTCAAACTTTATGTTTCTTAGACTTAAAATTAAACTCAGTTTATAATACTATAACTAACTATTGATATATATATATATATATAATTTTAAATTACACAAAGCACGGCACAGAAAAAGGAATAAAAAGCACACTTACAGAATTCTCAATATTTCGTACTGTTGTTCGTCATCAGGAGTAGACTAGAAGAGAGGACGAAATGAGAGAGATCTCCCCATGTCGAAGGACGGAGCGCGAATGAATGAATATATATATATATACACTTTAACACAGAGAAAAGAACACAGAAAGACACTACAGAACTCACTTCGATATTTCGACATCCGTCGTCATCGGGAAGAAGTGCGAAGTACTTGCGTTGAGAAGCAAACTGTTACTCTATACTATATATATATATATATATATATATATATATATATATGAGTTCAAAATCGAAGAAGAGTAACAGACAGAGTGTGACAGATGACTGATAACAATTCAAAAATCACTCTGAGAACTTCAGAAGAAGCTCTTATGAGTCTTTTGGGGGCTAGATCTGCTCCTGGGCTTAATCTCGATGATTGATTATTTCTTTTGTTTATTTTAATTGATCTTTTGTTTACTTATTTATTTTTATTTTTGTTTGTGTTATTTACTTGTGCTAATAGTTCTTGTTTTCACTTCTTATAATTTATTTTGCTTTTATTTCTTTTACCTATTCTTGCCTCCCATCCCTCCCTAAGGTGGTTTCTTCAAGACCACCGGCCAGTCTGCCTGCGGAGCGACTCGTTTCTCTCTTCCTGATGACGAGGCCATAGAAGTATAGTAGTGAGATTCTGTTTCATTTCTGTGTGTTCTTTATATATATATATATAAACTATATTGACACAAAGAACACTCAGAAATGAAACAGAAACTCACTACTATATTTCGAGTGGTCTTGAGGGAGCACAGAACAGTGCAGCCAACTTACGGAGGGAGAGGAAGGAGGCAAGGATAGATCAAGAAATAAAAGCAAAATAAATTATAACGAATGAAAACAAAAACTATTAGTAGCTCAGGCGAAAACACCCAAACAAAAATAAAATTAAAAAAAAATTAATAAATAAGTAAACAAAAAATACACTAAGAGACTAAAACAAATAAAAGGAATAATCAATGATTGAGGTTAAGCCCAGGAGCAGATCTACCCCCCAGAAGACTAATAAAAGCTTCTTATGAAGCCCTCAGAGTGACTTTTGAACAGTTCAGAGGCGAATACGTAAACCACTGAGCTAGCCTGCCCCATGAGGGGGCAGATCTATTTATTAATAGATAATTAATATGAATAATAATTATCTATTATTATTTATAACTAACATTTTTTATAGATACCTATGTCAACATCTATCGTTTGTAATAACATACCAAACTCTTTACAGTATAAAACCGTGAGTGTTAAGAGTTTTAGCTCTCACAGACTTAGTGGAGGAGAGAAATAGGTTAATACATTATCATTCAATATCGTTTTTATTAGAAAAGAAAATAATAAAACAACAAAGGATTTACTAAAGAAATAGTTCATTATCATCAAGAAAACGATCCACAAAGGACAACAACCGTTTCAGAGTAAACTATAAGTACGCAGTAAATAGAAAAACATACTTACAGTTTCTAATTTCCTTGGTGTCCCTATCTCTTCTCTCCTGATGACGATTATTATTATTATTATTCTTTTATTCAGAAGTTTAATTAAAATATATGCCAATATTTTTTTATTTTGTTATTTACTTTTAGAACATTTTAATGCTAATTTAAAAACTATAAATTGTGGATTTCTTTTTTTGATAAAATCTTTACATCGGATTTAATTTTGACGATAAAATTACTAAAATATTACAAATAAGATTGTATAAATGTTTAAGTAATGTAATCAAGTTTGTTATTAATATTAGAATAACAGTATTTCTTTTGACCTCTCCTACTTTGCCAGAACTGTGGTTTAGTAATGTTTTTTTTAATCCTTAACTCGACTTAAAGTCACTGTAGCATTCAAAATGGCGTTTTAGTTTCAACTTCTCGAACCTAGCACAAAGTATTGAACGCTATCAAATAATTCTATAACAAAACCAAGTTGACCGACCATATTTCTTAAATCAATTGAGTAGTTTTAATTTTTTTCTTTTATAACGTGTGCGTCTCTGCTATTGTGTGGTATTTACTCATATTGGAGGATTTCAATAATTACGTTTCCACACAAAAAAAAAAGTTTAATATGAAACTAACAACGTGTTTCGAACACTTAGTGTTCTTCTTCAGGTTAACATCTGCACTTTTTGAGAGTCGATTTACTGTAAAGAGTCCTTTCTAACTTCTTCCCGTAGATCGACTCTCAACAGTTGAGATGTTAACCTGAACGGGTTGTTAGTCTCATAATAAACTTTTTTTTTTGTGTGGACACGTAATTCTTGAATTCCACCTGTTTAATTTTCTCAATGAATGGTCTTCATGTCCTGCATTTATCACATTGAAAACATTCTGACTAATAGTAATAACATAATAAAGAAATATTGATATAGCTTCTCGACCACTGATTTATTCAAGTTCACAGAAGGGGTTCTTAAGGATTTTGGTCCTAAAAATTCAACTTCTGATTATATGTTGACGTTTCGCCAAAAGTTGTTTGGCATTTTCAAGGCTAAAAAAAATGTCATTAATAAATTGTTTTTTTATTAACAATTTAAAAACCTTGAAAATGACAAACAACTTTTGGCGAAACGTCAACATATAATCAGGAGTTGAATTTTTATGGCCAAAATCCTCAAGAACCCCCTTCTGTGAACATAATAAATAAACTTTTAGTTATAACTTCTTTTTGATGGTTTATGCTTGTCAAAAAATATTTTTCAAATTAAAATATGTTATTAAAATTTCTCATGCATTAAGAGATTGATAACAATCTGGCACTGCTTGGAATAGTAATCAGAACGCGGGTCCGCCTGGCGTAATCACGATAGGACAATGCTTTCAGCTAATTAGCACCAACTTTACACAGTGCTTTGAAGAAAAGTACTTTTCTTCGTTTATTCCCAACAAGCACAGAAAACTTCATAATTCAATAAAAAACTATACAATTAGTTCCTATTTTTGTTGTTGTTGTTGATAAGTTCATCGTCTACTAGGACATAAGCACTGTCTGGTTTTGTTCAATTCTCTAGTTCCTCATATTTTGTTGTATAGCTTTATTTCCTTTAGTAATGATATCACTTCACTGGAATATTTATTATCAGGGGCTAGTGCTATTATCAATTTTGATGGTATGCCCGCAGACATCCTTTCTTCCTCTAATTGTGGGCATTCTTCAATTAAATGGGCCACCGTCAACACATCTTTATATTTTGGGCATAAGGGTCTTTGTTCTTTGGATAACAGGTAACTATGTGTGGCTCGCGTGTGACCTATACGTAGGCGGTTTAATATAACATTCGTTTCTCGAAAATTTATAATTTAAAATAAAATATAAATTTTATATTTTATTAAATACATTTTATAATTTAAAATGTAAAATACAAATTTATAAATAAAAAACAAGTTAATATAATTAAAGAAAATTAATGTTAAATAATTTTTAATAATTAAACTTTTTTTAAACTTTATGCGAAAGTTAAATTAAACACGGGTAATAAACAAGCTTTTAAACAATAAATTAAACTTGAATAAGAGCAAAAAGTTCTTTTAAATGTTATTTCCAAGATTAGTTGTTTGAAATCTAAGAGCTTTAAGAAGATAGTAACATTTTATTTAAGAAGAAAAAGGATTAGAGCCAGCTATAAATTGCTTTGTGATATGTTTACAACTATCATGAGAAACTCCTTTAGAAACTTAAAGTTAACTTACGGTAAAATCAACGGAACAACTTCAATTGTTGTTTAACTGCTTTAATTTACTGCATCAACAAAGAGCCGATGTTTTATGAGTAATTTCATATTTATAAAGCTGTATCAAATATTATTCTGGGGTATATGAATCAAACAAAGTCTCCACAAAAAAAAAGACGTCTTTCTGAGGTAAAACGGATAAACAAACAAAAGTCTCCACACAAATGAAGTTTTATTCAACGCGTTTCGAACACTTTGTGTTCATCATCAGGAAGACACCGAAGGATGTGGTGATGAAGGGTTAATCCTTCCTATTATAGTATGATTTTCTTACTAGTTGTTTTCACTGGACCAACCTTTCATCACAACATCCTTAGGTGTCTTCCTGATGATGAACACAAAGTGTTCGAATAAAACTTCATTTGTGTGGAGACCTTTGTTTGTTTATCCATTTTATTTCAGAATGAGTAAATACCACACAATTACGGATTGCACAACTAATGTATGTAAAGACGCCTTTTTTTTTCCCATCGTTTCGAATACTTCGTGTTCATCGTCAGGTAAACTTGCAATGAACGTTAGATTGTTCGGTCTCTATTACTTCTATTGGAAGTTTACCTGACGATGAACACGAAGTATTCGAAAGGCATAAAATAAAAAGGCGTTGTTTTTGTGTGTGGAGACTATGTTTTATCCATTTACCCTAAATATCCATTTTATTTTATTTTAAAAATAAAATAAAATAAAAAAAATAGAGTTAAAATAATTAACCTTACCTGTATGAGTAACAACCACACAAAAATATGTGGAATAAAAACTTGCGTGCTTAATTGAAACAGTTTATGATTTTTAGTTTGTAATTATTAACCAAAAACATTTACTCTTTTATATGAATTTAATTATTTTAGATTTTAGAATATTTCTTAATTTGTTCTACCAACGGAAACATGAACTAAATTTTTGAGGTAGTCGAATCCATATCAAGCACCAATTTATTATTTTTCACGCCTAAAAAGATACTAGTGCAGAAATTAGTTTAGGTAATGTGTTTTTAAATTTATAAAAGAATGTTCAACTGTTTAAATGATTTCATGGTTGGTTATTTAAGAAACAGGAAATGAAGAGTATTTCTGAAAAGATTATTTTTCTGAAAATAAGACACTGTTTTACTTTCTTTTTAGGCCCAAATTACGTACTAGGGCTTATTTAGGGGGAAGGGCTTCTAGTGCAATAAGTAATAGGTAATAGTTAGACTTACAAGACTGAAATGCACAAACGTTGTACCTGCACCGACACTCTATTTACACTGCTGCCTTCAATTGTACTTTTAAGGTAAATTATATTTTATATATTTCAGAAATTAATTTTGAAACGTGCCTCTGCATTGCATGAAACGAACTGTACAGTTAAACAAGGAATTTCTCAGAATATTTTATTTCAAACAATTCTCTGAATTATTAGGGGAACTAGAGATACCTACTAAATTCACATTATTCTTTAACAATTATATTTTTCACATTATTTTAACTAGGGATTATTTTTGGGAAAGGGCTTATATTCTAAAAAGTCCCCAATATCAGGGTAGGGCTAATTTTCGAGGGATGTGTTATTTTCGGAAAGTTACGGTAGTCAGAACATTTTATTTGTAAAACAGGTGAGCAAACACATCAATGATTGTTCCAACTTTTGGAAATCTTGCAATGAGTAGCAATTAGATTGAGTAGTGTTTTTCCCTTCATGGTGTATTTTTTTTTGTTAGACTAAGCAAGGAGAGCTAAGGTAAATCTTTTTTTGCATTACAATATTAGCATTTCATGTTTCATAATAGTCATTGATATTTCCTAACAAATACATTCATATTGTTAGTACTATTCATATTATTTTGTAATAACTATCCATGAGAAATCATGGAAATCATAAATGAGGATGTTTATGTAATACAAAAAGATTCCACATAAATACGTAAAATAACAATGAATGATCAAACCACAATATCAAATGGGAAAACAAGACTAAGATCTTTCAACCGTAAGAAGCGGTCTTCGTCAGAGTCAGTTGGGTTTTTGACTCTGACAAAGACCGCTTGTTACGGTTCAATGATCTTAGTCTTGTTTTCCCATTTCATATTGTGGTTTGATCATTGATTATGTAATATAAACATATTTACATACATTTATGTAAGATATATTTTACATAAAATATATGTATATGTGTATCAAAAATGGTTTGTGATCACTGTCCAAATAACGTATCAATAATGCATTAAATACATGAAAATCAGTACTTCAGAGGTTAGAAAACATAGGATCATTGTAAATAGTTTTAAATATATTAATAAAATATTAAGGTCGTCGAGTTAGAACGGACTTTTATTCTAATATTATAAATAATGTATTCTGAGGTAAAATGGATAAACAAACAAAAGTCTCCACACAAATAAAGTTTTATTCAACAAGAACAACGCGTTTCGAACACTTTGTGTTCTTCATCAGGAAGACACTGAGGATGAGGTGCTGAAGGGTAGTCCAGTGAAAACAACTTGTTTTACCTCAGAATGAGTAAATACCACACAATTGCGGATTGCACAACAATGATTTAAATAATGTATTAGCTCAAAATAAAACATGTAATTTTGAATACATCATGATTCAGCACATATTAACATTTCTCCAGTCTTCAACGCGTAGTAAAGAAAATGAGTTACTTTAAAGATAATTCAAACAACATTTCGATTTTGTTTATAAAATAATTATTACGATGATTTTATTTTATTTCTTTTTTATTTTTTAGATTTCACATGTATAACTAATGAACTGTTAATTAAACATTACTCCGTAAGAAGAGAAACAACTATCAAATGATAGTTCACAGAAGAATTTCTTGAGGATTTTGGTCATAAAAATTTTGACGTTTTCGCCAAAAGTTGTTTGGCGTTTTCAAGGCTTGTTTTAGAGGAAACACCAGTTTAACAGTCCATGCTTTTATCAACATTTTGGCGAAACGTTGGCATATAATCAGGAGTAGAATTTTTATGACCAAAATCCTCAAAAACCCCTACTGTGAACTTGAAAAATCAGTGGTCGATAAGCTATGGCGATATCAAATGATATATTTTTATAATTAAGCTTTCTTCACTTTTGAGTTTTGTTAAATCATTAATTCCAATTATAAATCAGTATCATATTGTGAAAAATATTTCAGTTATTATTATATGTCGTTTAAAAGCAATTTTTTTTCAGGACTGAAAAAGAACAAGTCATGAATCAAAAACATGAAAAAGATGAATAAAAGAATACAAACCTGAATGAATAAATTGAAAGTTTTTGAAGAGAATCTAAATTACCATATTGAAAAGTCGAGTCATCAACTGAAGGTTAGAGAATTATGCTGATTCACCTCCGCCTAAATGAAGAATACAAATCAAGTATGTCATCCTTCCATTATACTTTTTCAATGAATACTCCAGAATGAATTTTAATGTTTATATTATATATCTACTGCTATTATTTTTTTAGTATATTTTTCAGAAAAAATAATGTTTGAACAAACCTCAAGGCTAATCGATTTCCAATAAGCTTATTAGTCATAATACAAAAGCACTAGATCGGATAATTTCAACAATTACATTTCAAAGTCTCTTTGTGTTAAACTGAAGGGCTCAGTTTAAGTGCATTTCAGTTTTTTTCAATGTTTTCAATATTTCACTTTAGGAAGGTTTAAACTTTGGAATTTCAAATTTCATCTTACATTATATGACAGCAAGCGGTTAGTTTTTTTTTTACTCTTTATTACTGTACTCCTTTGTTTCCCCCCAAACATCCCTTTCTGGATATTTGTCCTTTCCTGCGCTTTCACCCTTTTAAAATACCACTCTTCTCAACCCCCTACCAGATGTTTTCTGCATCTAGTGTCTCAGTTGTGTTTTTGACTCTGACGATGACAGCTTGTTATGGTTGAAAGATCGTAGTCTTGTTTTCCCATTTCATATTGTGGTTTGGACCATACATTATATGTAAAGTTTCTTCCTGATATGTTATTGTTTATTGATTTTAATTGGTTGGGTGGCTTACACTCAATTTTAATTGAAGTACACATCTACTCGTAGACAATTAGTTTAGTTTCGTTATTATTTTAATATGGCTAATGTGTAGAAGTAATATGATACTCATAGATAATCAAAAATAATTTAATTGTTTGGATGTCCAAACGCCTTTCTAAAATATGTTCAACCAGCAAGCGTACCCGTCTTTGACGGAATCGAAAATTTGATTGCACCTGGTATTCCAAAATATCATTAGAAATAATAGAATAGTAGAAAATACCAATATTAGTACAGTGTGTTTGTTGATTTTCCCTGTCTGTTTATTAGTAAAGGTTGAGAATTGCTCGTTCACAAAGCCAGTTATTCTGAATAGATGATAGTACATCTTGAACTCTGAGAAACACCTTGTCAATAATCTTTGTCAACTAACAATACCTACTTGCTATACCTGTATATTTTCAAAGTAAACATATCTGTGAAGTTAGCAAAATACAGCTTAAAGGCCCATAACTTCGCTTCTGCATTGAATTATCAATCTATTTAGAGCCTATATTTTAAGTTAGACATACACAAATCTAGTGTCAAAGTTTCAGCTCGCTATGTCTCATGATGGCTGAGTTTACTTGTGACAAGGGTTTTTGCTTTAAACGTGCATAACTTCACTTCTACGTTGAATTTCCAATCAATTCAGAGCCTATATTTTAAGTTAGACATACAGAAATCTACTGTTAAAGTTTCAGCTTGATATGTCTTATGGTGACTGAGTTTAATTGTGACAAAATTTTGCGGACAAACCGACAGAAATTTTTCTAAGGGTGGATTCTGTTTCTCTAATGCAGCGCTTCTTAAACTTTTTTACTTCAGGGCGCACCTATGAAACCAAACCAAAACTTTGGAGCGCACCTATGAAACCAAACCAAAACGTTGGGGCGCATCACTGATTTTAATATAGAAAATTTAGTCCTGTGATTTGATAACAGGAAAATGATTGGAAATTAAAATGTATAGTTTTTTTTAAGAAAAAGAAAGAAAGAGAGAGAGAGAGAGACAGAGAGAGTGAGAGAGAGGGAGGGCTAGTAAAAATGATTTAAATCCCCGAGTAAAGGCACAGATGAAGTATTATCCATTCATGTTTAAAGATTAAAGAAATTTACCTTCCAGTTCAAAATATGAAGTAGCCGAGACTTGACTCAGACTTGAAAACCCCATACTTGGTGTTTTCTCAAATAAATTAAAATGGTGCAAAAACTAAAATATAAATCTGTTATATAAACTTAATCTTCCATTATCTTGGGGCGCATCTGGCTACCTTCCAGGGCGCACTATTTGAGAAGCACTGCTCTAATGTATGAAACGTAAAGAAAACTTGAAATGTGTCAGTTCTAAGCAATGTACAGACACAACCTTTCTTTTATTTATATAGATTGGATTGCGCGTATTAGGGTAAATTCTTGTATCCAACTTACTTCTTATCTATTCATTAACGGCATCAACGAGGAAGCTAATGAGTGTTGTACACGAGGCACTGAACTGCAGAAAGTTCCTTGGGGGTTAAACCAAATAATAATAGCATGCAGTAGCATGATGCAACTAAAACATTTACTGCAAGTGGGCTAATATAATAAAAGAAAACATACTGGTGTGATGCTCCTATTATTGTTTACATTTTATACAGTCTGAAATATCCCCATGGTCCACCTACTACTCTGTCAATGACAAAACCAAAATATGAAATTGGGAAAAAAAGACTTAAGATCTTTCAACCACAACAAGCAGTCTTCATCAGAGTCACCCAACTGACGAAGACCACTTGTTACGGTTGAAAGATCTTAGTCTTTTTTTTTCCCATTTCATATTGTGATTTGATCATTGTTATTTAACGCGTTTATATGAAATCTGGTTATGCTACTATGCATATATAATCTCCATATCGATTTTCTTTTTATTTTCTTTGGTATTGTTTCAGAAAGAATCTATACTTGTGGCCTACAGATTATTAAAATAGAACTTTGTTCACTTTTCTCGACCAAGATTCCACTTTTTAAATTTTCTTTTCTAATTTTCTTTAGAAAAGAAAAGAAAAAAACTTTAATCATAAATTATTCTATAAGTGCCATTCAATCATAAAAAAAACCCAGCTTTTTGAATTTTTAACCAAATTTCAAATAGCCTTTTAATGGAGTAAGTTATCATTAGTGCCCACGACTGTCTTCTTCAGAAATTTTTTCATACTAATATACCTTTCTTTTTTAAGAGATTCCTTAATCTTTCTTACTATAGGTAACAAAAATATTCATTTGTTTTAAATAGATTGTTTTCGTATTGATTATGTATATTAAACAGTTTTTCTTCTTCTTGGAGTTTGGTCAGGATTAATATACTGAATCATTCGGTATTAGAAGCTAGCCTTGATTTATAGCCCTGAGGATGTCTTAAAATAAAGACGAAACGTTGGCAAAAAGGTGATTTCGTATCAGGTGAGTTTGGTCATGGTTAATATACGGAATCAACTTTTCGCCAACGTTTCGTCTTTATTTTACGACATCCTCAGGGCTATAAATCAAGACTAGCTTCTAATACCGAATGATTCCGTATATTAACCCTGACCAAACTCACCTGATACGGAATCACCTTTTCGCCAACGTTTCGTCTTTATTTTAAGACATCCTCAGGGCTATAAATCAAGGCTAGCTTCTAATACCAAATGATTCCGTATATTAACCCTGACCAAACTCCAAGAAGAAGAAAAAGTGTTTAATATTATTAATAACAATAATAACTAATAATATTATTGTATAATTTGTTACTAAGATGACTTTTAAGATATTTTGAAACAGTATCCGTAAGATATGTATTTGGCCTAGTCTGGCCTTTTTCCAAACACAATTTGGCCATATTCCACTCAACTTTTCACAGCTCTGTCTCGGATGGAGGACTAATAGAGATATATATCCAAGAGGGGAATTCGCTTTCTTTTTAACTCTCCCATATTTTGAAAACTTTTTTTTTAACCTGTCACTTTTCTTATCCATTCTTTCTTTCTCATTTTTTTTAACTTTCTTATTTTCTATCATATTTTTCTTCTATAAATCCAATTTTTTCTTACTATATACCTTTCCACGTAGTTTTTTTTTTCTAATTCTAACGTAGTGCAATCAGTTATATGGTATTTACTCATTGTACATTAAAAAGCTAATGAAATGGTCTCTACATATAAAAATTTAATCGTATAAACAACGCGTTTCAAACACGTAGTGTTATTCCTCAGGCATTAACTAAAAGTGAGTGTCTGTGGTACAACTGACAGCTTTTTTACCCTAAAAGTACTTTTTTTAATTTTTTTTCACCCATAATATTCCTTTCCTTTTTTTTTGTCAGTTCTGATTTTACACATTCGTTTGTATACTGCAGATGATGGCATATGATGCGTTTACATTATAGATTTTATTTTAGTTATAGCAGAATGTTGTTTCATCATCAGAGTGATGATTAATTTATGACACTAGTAAGTGGTTGGAAGTCGTATCGGTAAACTGAAGAAACACCAGATTAATTCATATTTTTTTTTAACATATTTATTTAAATACACAACTACGCATATGTTGCGTAACAAGCATATGTAGTGTGAGTAATACAAATAACTTTGACAAACATGAGCAAAGAATGAAACCCACTGGTTCAACTTTTCCCTTCCTTTCCTGATTTTGGAATATCATGGCAGTAGATCCCTCAGCCATCTTCTCTTAATTCATCTTGGAGGATTCTGGGAAGGTGAGGAAGGAGCAAGGTTTTGTACGAGTGGATTTGGGTGAGAGGAAAGTTTGGTATGAAACGCCTTGTAACGATCAGTGGCTAAGTTATGTATAAAATCGATTTTTAGGTCTCTATGAAGAGTGTGGTTTGTGACATAATAAGGTGCATTAGTGATACGGAGGATTTTTGATTGTATTTTATAAATGTTGGAAGGTTTTGCACAACCCCATGGTTCAAGTCCGTAAGTCGAGATAGGTCGCAGTAATGTTTTATATAACAGCACTTTGTTCTCGAGTGTCAATTTTGAATGTTTTCCGAGAAGTTTGTACAGTAGTAAGTAGCGTCGTTTTAGGTCAAGTCTTTTCAGTCGGGTATGGGGATTCCAAGTCAATTCACATTTAATGAGTATTTCGAAATTATGAATTTATATAACAACAAATGATATGTGGTGCTTGAATAATTGAAATTATAATATAATACTTTATATTAATTACGTTCCCTTTAAAATCTTGAAGCAGATTGTTTGATGATACGCAAATAACAGTTGTGTCAAAGAATTTAAAAGGTTATGTGACTTTAATAAGTCTTGACATCTTTCATGAACTATTCTGATATCTACATCATTATTCTTTACCATGAATTCAAAGTCAAAGGCGTCGCAAGATATACTTGGTCAGGTAAGATTCTCAATCAAGATAAACCGAGAAGATATCAATATTGATTCATTGCAAGGCAAACAGAGCTCCAATTCTGGGAGTCAATATTTGCTAAGTTAGTGGTTTAAGCTATTTTTCAGTATCTTACCAAGCTAAAACGGTATCTACTTTGATCGTTCTTATTTTCATTAATTATCTTAAAGCATGTAATTTTTCTAAAACAAACGTTGTATTAATGTACAAAAATAATTCTAAAATCCCATTTTTAGTCAAAACATTGCTCTAAGTTTTGTCTGATGACATGGGAGTCACAACGCATTCTTCTTCTACAACTAGATGACGTATCTGCTAGGTGTCTTAAATTCATATTTAGTTAACTATTGTTCTTTAAAATTATGTGTGTAGTTTGGTAACTTTCTAAACAAAATAGTTGGTTAGAAATCAGTTATAATGGAGTAAACCTATAGGGAACACTCGTAAATCGATTTACTATGATATACTACTGTCTTTCAAGAAACATGACATGTTTCATTTAACAGCTGCTTCAAGTGTACACTTAGTCTAATGTACATTCAAACAGAAAAGGAATTAATTTCTTGTGCAATCTGTATGCTGTTTCTTTCCCAGCATGTTCCACTGTGTATTACATGCGTCAACATCAAATTATATAAGATATTCCTTTCATTTACTATACGATAATACTCTTATTTTAATTTAATTTACGCAGATTCTTAATTCTATGATAATATATTTTTTTTTCTTTCTTATTGTCTACACAGTACAAAAATTTCACAAATTCTTTGTAATATTGTTCTTTAATTAATGAGGAAGGCCTAACAGGCCACTCCTCTCCACAAACAAAGACCTTACGTATTTGTATTAGAGAGCCAGTATTACGTATTACATATTAGAGAGCCAGTACCACATATCGGAGAGCCAGTATTACGTATTAGAGAGCCAATATTACGTATTAGAGAGCCATTATTACATATTAGAGAGCCAATATTACGTATTTGGGAGCCAGTATTACGTATTAGAGAGCCAATATTACGTATTTGGGAGCCAGTATTACGTATTAGAGAGCCAATATTATGTATTACGTGTTAGAGAGCTAGTATTACGTATTTGGGAGCCAGTATACGTATTAGAGAGCCAATATTATGTATTATTTGTTATAGTGCCAGTATTACGTATTTGGGATCCAGTATTACGTGTTAGAGAGCCAGTATTACGTATTAGAGACCCAATCTTTGTGGTTCCCTCAAACATAGGTGTTATGGCCGGAAGGCTAGGGAGCACAACAATCAAAACAGGTTCCCTCAAACAACACTCATAAACCAAGTGTCTAGGAGATTGGGGTGTCTCCGCGTTACATGCGCATGATGGACTTAAAGCTATTTTCAACCTGTTCAGGTAATAGTGTGTTATTTACACAAATTAGGGAATTTCAAAACACAAAAAAACAGTTTAATTTCAAAACTAACAACGCGTTCGATATTAAACTCTTTTTTTTTGTGGAGACGTATTTTTGAAATTCCTCAATATAAGAAAAATAATTCTTGGAGTTCAATAATATTTCATAATAAGCGATAGGATTTTATTCTTGGTTAGTTGAACTAATGTTGTGTGTTTTTTTTTTATGATTTTTCCTCTAATATGTTCAGTTTAAATTAACATGTGTGATATGCATTATTTTTTTTAAAATAACAGCTTTTCGTGTAAAAATGAACTACTTAGTAATATAAAATATAGCTTTATCTTTAATCACTTTACTGTTTAGTTTAGTTTTAAGCCATTGCCTAAAGCTTAATCATAAAAAAAAAGCAGATTAAATGTAAAAGTAGAATTACTAGTCAATTAGCATAAATAAGTCCAATAGATGTGTATTAGTTATTCACTTTTCTTTCCAATTTAATTTTAACTACCTTGAAACGAGAAAAGGAAGGGTTTTAGCTTAGTTTTTCAAATTATTATACTTTCACCAGTAATCATTGAAAAGACCTTGCCTTCATTCAAACTAAATTTAAAGTTTCCTTTTGCAACCAGTTGACTGCCTGAGGGTTTCCAATTTAAGAAATAACTTCAATTTTTAACAACTATAATCAGCAACAATTACTTTGGATGTAATTTTCAGAAATTATTTAGCAAGTAGATTGCTAGGTAAATTGCTTTGAAGGAATAGTTTCTTTGTAGAGATCTTTAGTTTTCAGCTACAGATAAATTTTGATGACATCAGATAATATAGAGTAAAATACATCTCATTCATGTTACAAAAATACGAAAATGAAATAAAGAATATATATTATCTTAATTGGTTTGAAGGAAACATTTTATTTATCAAGGGTTATCTTTATATATTAAGTTCGTGAGTGAGTGAGTTTGTTTGTTTGTTTGTTTATTCACCCATTTCCCGTGGAGCTAAAGAGCTTAAATTAAATATATAGTATTTATTACCTAAATAATGTTAAATAAAAGGAAATTATCACTAAGTTCCCAAAATATACAGTGTATATATCTTGATTCATGTGAAGAATACTATATCAAAAGCTTGGGACGTATAAGAATCTGTTTATGTGCCTTAATAACAAGAACGAACAATTAAAATTATCCCTGTCCATCATGTTCAGTCAATTATTTTCAATACCTATTGTTATAATTTCTGAGTGACACAAAGAGCCACGGGTAGTCTAGAATTAATATAATAATATATTTGCACCTTAACTGACCGAGTGTAGCTTTCAACAACAAAACTTTAAAACCATATTACTTAATTGAAGTGAGTCAGTTCGTGGTATAACTTTGCACTATAACTTTCTTAAAGTGGAAAGTTTTCTATAACTTTTCACCTTATGCATGGAAACATGTATTAAATGAACAAGTTCATTTAATCTAAAAAGATGAAATGAACTTGTTCATATTTTTAAACAAGCTGGGAACTTTATCCACTCTCTTTAACTCTTTTAAAATAAGAAAGTCCAAATTGTAGAAATGCAGTAGTCGAAATAAAGAGTATTCAGATAAGAAAGAAATAAACGCTTGATTTGTTCCTTCTATGATTCTTTGAAGCCGAATGGTAATAGAGTGAAAAAGATAGCAAACAGCTCACAGAAACCTAAGAAGTAGAAGCATTTGAAATAAATAGTTTTAACTTTACAAATAGATAACTAAAAAAGGTAAATCGGGATGCGGTCAATTTCTTCCGCTTCCAATCAAACTCTCATTGCCGACATTTCGATTTTATTCAAAATTTTTTTCAAAGACAAAAGTAGGAATATTTGAGAAAGATTATGAATAAAATCGAAACGTCCGGCAATGAGAGTTTGATTGGAAGTGGAAGAAATTGACCGTATCACGATTTATCTTTTATTAGCTATATATCCTTACTATGGTTTTCTAAAATGAATGTCATCTATTTAGATAAAAAGAAGTAGATTACTTGTAGAAAATGTCAGCAAATTGATGACTATAGATCTGCTTGGTCTACTACAACAACAGTAGGATCTCATGTGTGGCTACGCTGGAATCATTCAGCTGATGGCAGGCCTGTTAAGAAACAAGAGTCGTTAATAAATGTCGTTAACAATATTTAGCCTTGAAAATGCCAAACAACTTTTGGCGAAACGTCGGCTTATAATCAAGAGTTGTATGTTTTATGACCAAAATCCTCAAGAACCCCTTGTGAGATTTTATATATATATATTATTATCAAAACCACAATATGAAATGGGAAAACAAGACTAACATCTTTCAACCGTAACAAGCAATCTTCGTCAGAGTGAAAAACCCAACAGTTGGATTTGTTCGCTTGAACGCTTGTTCGGTTGAAAGATCTTAGTCTTGTTTTCCAGTTTCATATTGTGGTTTGATCATTGATTGTTATTTCACATGTTTATGTGAAATCTTAATATATATTGTATATATATACTCCTGACTGAGTCGCCGCCCTGTCTTCCTGCGGGACTCTTCGCTCTTCGCTCTTCACACCTCCTGATGACGACGATGGTCGAAATATCGATGTGAGTTATGTCTGTGTCTTTCTGTGTGTTTCCTTCGTTTTGAATTTATTTTATTTAAAAAAGTCCGCTGGACAGTTTCTTTTAATTGGTATATATATATACATACATACATATATATATAAAGATTTCACATAAACACGTGAAACAACAAAAGTTGAATAAGTTTTTTATTCATATCTTGTTTGAAGGGACTTGTCCCTTCAGTTCCTTCCCTTCGGTTGAAAGATCTTAGTCTTGTTTTCCCATTCTTATTGTGGTTTAATCATTGATATATATATATATGGAGTATTATATAAATAATATTTTACATAAAACGTTTGAAAGTAGAAATTAATCATAAACATTATTAAAGTTACAAATATATGTAAGAATCACTATCAATGTAATTCTTGTATAAAATGGAGAGATCAGCAGAAAACAGTGGGATTTTTTCAACAATATTTATGAAAAAAATAACGAATGAGGTTTTCGTTCTTTTTGGCCTGAAATATATAGAGATATAAGGCTTTATAGCAGAAACTCTGACCATCAAACCCTCAGACAAGTCCCTTCAAACAAGATATGAATAAAAAACTTATTCATGTTTTAGACTCAACATGCTTTACCCTAACGTAGCAAAATATTTATTAACATATATTTATTTAATAAATAATTAAGTCAATAATTAAATATCTTTAAAACATTACTATGTACTTTTGAATTACTACTATTATTTAATTTATTGATAATTTATATATATGTTATCAATATAGTGATAATGTAGATAATGTGTAATATAGGTAAATGTTAAAACTAACTAAAATTGAAACAAATAGATAAAACCGGTAATGCTGATAATGGTATAAGCAATGAGTCGTGTTATGTCATGAGTCATGTCATGTTATGTCAGCAGTTATGTCATGTTATGTCATGAGTCATGTCACGTTATGTCAGCTGTTATGTCATGAGTCATGTCATGTTATGTTATGGGTCATGTCATGTTATTGGCCGAAAGGTTAGAGTGCACGCTTATGAATCAAACAGGTATAAGGAATGAGAATATTTGGACATAACTTGAACTGAAGTACAAGTACAGACAGAATCAAACCAACAACTTATTGGGTTAATACTATTAATGAACTCACGGAAAAAGACAAATTGAGACATGAAACAAACAAATAAAGGTGAGCAAATAGAAAATGATATTTAAAAAGATTTTAAAACAGAAATATTAATATACATTAGTCAAGGGTCAGCTAGCCATGCACAGCAAGGTGCATGCTAAATTAGTGGACAGGCATCTAGGCCTTTTACCACTTCATTCGCTAATGTAATTTACCTGGCGGGATTCAAGCTAAACTGGCACTTTTACTTGTCCCTTGTGTTGAAAAATAAAAAAAATTCCTTGGCTAGTTTTAACCGTTGACCAATGACCAGAACCGTGGTTTATACCATGAAAAATATCGGAATCAATATATATGCAACATTTAAATGAGAAACCAACACATGGAGCCCACCTACGAACCCATTCATGGACAGCACGCAGCCCGAAAGTGGAGTTAAGATTGCTTTCAAAAATGCATTTGTCAACCCCGCACTCATGACATTATGGACATGTGACGATTATAATCTGCCTCCAATAGGAAAAAAACTACAAGACTAAAAAAGAGAAATTATACAAAATCCACTTGCCTTAAACATTAGAAAAGTTATTTTAAAAATAAAAACATGTGTTTGATGAATGTTTATTATTATGCCATATGCCTTGAAGGTTATAAAAGTTATTTTAAAAATAAAAACATGTGTTTGATGAATGTTTATTATTATGCCATATGCCTTGAAGGTTATAAAAGTTATTTTAAAAATAAAAACATGTGTTTGATGAATGTTTATTATTACGATGGTTATGCTATACCAATTTAGGCTTTTAAATGGCATATTTTGAACTAGATTTGATATTTAGGGTACTAAAAAATCGCTTAAAAGTAATATTATAAGTAAGATCAACGACCAACGAATATATCCGCGCACTATAGTGCACGTTGTAACTAGCAGTTCCAGACCAGAGGCCTTCTATTGCTTGATTACTGTGCTACTATAACTTGGAATGTCAGTAATTCATGTCAGTTATGTAACATATTTTTTGGTTGTATTTTAAATATTCAAAAGGATAAGTTTTAAAATAGATAATAAGGGTTGAAAGTGTTAGTTGGTGGAAGGAAGCATAAATAAGAGAGACTGTGTAGGATGAAGACCGGAGCCACTGGGCTCGTTGGTAGTAAAGCAGTAAAGCTTCTGGAACAAAGGACTGCATTGCTCTCTTCATAACTTACAAGTGAATTACAAATCCACCCACTCTTCCAATTTAGCAATCCTGTTTATTCTTGGTTATAAAATATCAACTTTCCTTATTGTAGTAGATTATAATGAATGTGTTATTTCCTAAAATTTCATAAATTATAATAACTTAATTCTGAACTTTTAATTCAAAACGAAGAATATAACAAAAGTATAAATATAAATTCATAAATACCTTTATAAAGGAAACACATTCATTAATTTGCTTATTTCTATTATATTGTATTCAGTTCAATAATTTCTAAATATGGATCGCTAAATTAATTTGATAAATAAATAGAACTTTACAGATACTAATCTACCAACTACGAGTCTTAATTATGTTATTTGTGAATTCCTTAATTTAATTTTAACTTAATTAATTCTGATTATTATATTCTGTCGAATCATTTTGGTTGTCTTCAAATGATCGTGATCCTGGTTAAAGCAGTGGTTTTCATTAGACGATCAAAGTTATGCACGGTGAGTACTAGGGATTTCCACGTATCCTTAGGAACCTCGGCAATATAACTAAAATGAGGTCAATTCCTACATAAGCCACACTTTAGTCCCTTTATTATAAGGATAAACAAATAAAATCTAATAAAAAAGAACAAACTAATATAAGAAATATAGTTATTGGGCTAGTTCCACTGAGGATAGTAATATTAGATTTATTAGTAATGATGTCCGTCATACCTCGTAAACTTTCTAGTAATAATGTCCGTCATACCTCGTAAAGTTTCTGGTAATAATGTCCGTCATACCTCGTAAAGTTTCTGAAGAGCTGGACCGGTTTCGGGTCCGTCTGGTTAACTGACTCAAGTCAGTTGCTCTTAAAGATGGGAACCAGACGGAGCCGAAGCCGGTCGAGCTCTACAGAAACTTTACGAGATGTGACGGATATTATTACTAATAATTTTAATATAAGAAACTTAGTTTTCTCAGTCGTAATAGGAAATAGGTTTTAGTGTCATTAAGAGTGGTCAACCGCTAGATATTTGTATTTCTGATATTACTGATTCCCTTGCTCCATTAATAAGTCGGGAATAATTTTGTTTCAAAGTTTTTGGGCTTCTTCAGAAGCTCTTAAAGTGACAAATGTATTGTGTCGAGGGATTGTTTCAATATTTGAACTTTCAAGAATTCTTTGAAAATTAGACCATGGGATTGACATGAATAGCTGCTGACAGTGTGAAATCCCGACTGACCTGGGATCTATGATTATTTATACATAGGCTTGACATAGTGGTTGTTAAACCTACATAGAATGCATCACACTGAGTACAGTCTAGACAGTATTAACTATCACTAGAACTGCGGCAGGAGGAATTATACATATAATAACAGTTAGGATTTGATGAAGAAGTAAAAGATTTACTTCTGGATTGATTATGGGATGTAAACGTCGTTTACATCGCTGCATACCTGAAAGCCTCACCTCGCCTCAGTCAGAGAGGCTTTAACAGCTCTATTCGAGAGTAAGTTGCCTGTTATAAGGAGATCTATGATCGCGGATGGACGAGGTCAATACGTCAAATTAGAACTAATAAAAAAACTGTGACCTTGTCGTTTGTGGTCAGACCATGTCATTGGAGCATCTGGAAAGACTCCAGTTCAGTCTAAGGTTTGACCAAGCTCAAGTACAGCTTAATACTGTACAGCTCAAGTACAGCTTGAGCGTCCATTAGAGATAGTAATTCCCATCATCAAACATCTACTCAACTAACTAACACAAAAAAAACAATCCAACTGAAACAAAGCATTATATGTTAATGTCTAATGTAGGAGTATTCCTACTGTTAAGTGGTTTAATACTAAATAGCACATCCAGATCTATAAAAGTTTAAAATGTAATCTGTTTTAAGGTTTGTTTTATTTAAAAGTTTTCTGAAAATTGTTTGGTTTTTGTCTGAGTGTAGCTTACTGTTGAATTGGACCCTATGCAAAGCTGAGCAAGGTCCCATGAGTCTTTTTCCCCCTCTTGGGAATTCAGATCAATGCGGCATCGATGAAAACACTTCTCGTCCTGAAATATAAAACTCAAACAACATAGAACACTTTCGTCATTACTTTTAGCAATAAAATATTAAACTGAAAAGTGGTAGAATGGGGATAACCCATAGCTCAGTAAATATACAACTAATGATAGTATCTGTCTCCAAGTTTTAGCATAGTTATTCGTATTAAATATCACTGCTCTCATTTCTTATCATTGGTCTTAGACAATGGAATATTTAATTATATTACTTTACTATGAGTTTTCATATTATTTGTAAGCATTTTTCAATAGATAAGTTAAACTAATCACAGGTTATTTCTTACTCTCTACCAGGCAGTATATGCCCCATATCAAATCGAAACTTAATATTTTATGAAACTTTCGAATTTGATAAAAACATTAATAGATTTGCCATATTATTTAAATTATTTAAATAAAAAATTCGTTTCCGGTTGGATAGAACAAGAACTTTGGATCTTTTGTTCATACAAGGAAAGTTAGGCTTAGGTATTAAATTCATGAATTTTGTTAGTACCTTTGAGAATAAGTAAGATTAGAACTAGAACAAACTCTGTCATACCTCGGCAACAGAAAATATCAGCTATTCCTTGTATGATAGACAAGAAGATAAAAATTTCGATGAATACAAGTAACTTTAATAAAGAATTAGATATAATAGAAACCATAGCAACTACGTAGTAGCGGTAGTAGGCAGCCCTTTAGGTTGATGTGGTTGTCCTACAAGGGAATATACATAGGCCGAACATTGGGCCCTTTGTGATACTACACAATGAAGGTTGATTGTACACTAGGAGTCCTAAATTTTGCCTAACTCAAGTGTATTTAGAGTAGGGATTTTTAACGAGTACCTGACATTGTACTTACTCGGGACCGTCGGTTAACGTCCTCTCCAAGGGACAACGTGCTCAGATTTATTCACCTTCCACGTGAATAAATCGAGGGCTATGTGTGGATCGAACCCCGGACCTACTAGTTCAGAGGCGTATACGTTAACCACTGAGCTAAGCTGGTCCCAACCATAGCAACTAATAGCGGTTATAATGCAAACTTAATAAACAAATTACTAGAATCAATAAAGAAAATTCTAACTATGAAAGAACTAATAATAAATACGCGTGTACAACTTTATAGGTGAAGTTAGTCATAAAATTATGAATTTACTAAAACAACACATTGTACAGATAGAGTTTAAAAGAAATCATTCAATAAATCAAATACTAGCTAATTCAACGGAAAATCAAATATCTTAAGGAGTGTTTAAATCTATTTACTAAAATCACCAAACAGAATATAAACATTAACCTGACAGTTTAGGAAATTCAATGGAATTGGTAGACCGGAAAGAAAGGACAGATACTTGATAAAACTGAGGAACTAGAAATATATTTGCATTAAGATTAGGGTAATGTAATAAATGATCAAAGAAACCACCAACCGATACTCTATTTAGAACAATTAATCAAAACGAAACAAAGGCTAGACAGACTTTATATTGACGAAGATAATTACAAAAGATTCAAACTAAATAATATTTCCTAAAAAAGTTTAAAACCTATAATAGCTTACTTTACTCTGTAAACTTATTGTGGTTACAATTCACTCCCGGATAACCAAAACTCACCCACTTTGAGAACCCCTGAACTAAACCTTCGATGAAATTATGCACATATTTAAATTTTATAAAATTTTGTATATCACTTAAGAAACACCCAACGTTTTAATATATCTTTAAAGTATTTTCATTTCTATTATTCAAAAAAAGCCTTAGAGCAGTGTGGAATAAAATTAGTCTGAATTTTTTTCGTACATTACCTCCAGCCACTAAATGCAAAATTTAAAGACAATTATAAGCTATCTTACATTTAGCAAATTAAATAATAAAACAGAAACATTAACAGCGAAGCATTTCATGAAGACCGATTAGTCACTACAATTTTCAGCATACTTTCTGTTCTTATAATATTGCTATTAATAACAAAACATAACTATAGATTTAAAGATCTCATGTGTCGATTTTACAGCTTTAGTGCTTAGGGCGACTTTATTTGGAGATTATTATTCCGACAGGCAAATAAGACTTGGTTTCTTAGAATTCAAAAGGGTTAACTGCTAAAATTATCTTGTTCAATAGAAATAACCGTTTTACTTGAATAAACTAAGATTCCAACGAATTCTGGTTCTATTTCCTTCAGTAATGCACAAAACATCATCCTGATAAGATAAGAATAATATTGTTTCTCTAAATCTTACGAAAGATTTCTAGGAATGCGTTTGTGATTAGCTGGATGGCATTCAAAGATATAATTAAGTACTAAAGACGAAAATCTTCTATCAAAATAATTATTACTACATTTCTACTCTAAGAAATCACTCTGGCTTAGGTTGTACATTTAGATACTATCTAAAGATATTTACGACCTTTTGTTTAATCTATACTATACAATAACTAATCTTCAAAGTAATTTTTATGTTTTGTTGCGTCATTAAAGTATGGATTGAGAAAAAAAAACCAACAATATAATTTTTTACTATTAAATTATATGTTATTCTATACAAAAATTTCTATGCCACTTTTATTAAAATCTTGATAACTATTAATGCAATTTTCAACAAATATTAGGAGCCATTCTAAACTTTTAGTTATTCTTCTTCTCGTTTATCGTTTTACACTGTAAGGGTGTTCAAGATGAAATCTTGAAGACTAATGGTGGAATAGTCTAGATTTTACTTTGAACGTTTCTTTATATTTTACGTACATCAAATATTGTAAAGAAATATCTAATTCAATTTAATATATGAGCTGTTATTTTTGAAAATGGTATAAGTCCATTTTTTTTATGTATCGAGATAATTAAGGGTTTGCATTTGAGTTTATTTAAAAATATTGACAAACGTTAATCTATTCCAGTGATGTTTTTAAATACAATACACCTTTTACATTTTATAATGAAATAATAATTAATATTTTTTTAAAAAAAAAAATAAATGATTTCCTTAGCTCAAAATGGATTTATACTATTTTCAAAAATAACGTATTACAAAAAATAGAAACTAGAATAAATTTAAGTCCATGTTTTTATAGAACATTAGCTTTACTAAAATGGATTTGTAATGTAAAAAGTAATAATGCAGCCATTTAAATATTCGAGTAATCAAATTCATTAAGAGTTGAGCCGCTTATTTTGAAAGTGGCCTAATTCCATTTATGTTAAAATCGAGATATTTAAGGGTTTGCGTTTTACAAAATTTAAAAATATTGTCATTTTATTTATCAACTAATTTTTGTTATAAAAAAACTTAGTAATTTTAAATAAATTTTGTACAATTTGCTGCAAAAGGTAAAGATAACGTAAAAATGTAATTATTTAAATAGCTAGCTAAATTTTTTTGGAAAATGGAATCAGGCCACTTTCAAAATAAACGGCTCAGTTAATATTAGTTATATTAAAAAAGCGATATGAATAAACAAGTGTATAATGTAAATAACTTCGTCAAGATAACAAAAAACAAAAACTTATAATTTTGAAATTATTTGTATTTTACTACTAGTTTAGTGAAGTATTCATGGTAAATACAGTGCGCAGTGCAGTCAAAATAATCAATAATAATTGCAATAAGAAAGTTGTTTTAATTAACACTATTCTGAATGGACTTATTCCACTTTCAAAAAAAAATATTTTTGCGGTAACATTTTGTAGCAAAACGTTTTTCTTTTACTTTATAGCAAAATGGTACTCTATTGAATGTATAATTAAAAATACGAAGAGAAGATGTCTATATCTTACTAAAATTACCGTTAACTCATTTTTTTTGTGTATAAAGTGGAGTTATACCACTTTCAAAAATAACAGCTCATATATGAATTTTCTTATATATTATTATAACATGATAAAGTCAGACTGAATCACTGGATATACTGAAAGTTTTAAAGGTCTTTCCGCTATAAGAGGTGGAATGGAGTCGATGGTGAAGAATTCTCTAGAAACTTGCATCTTACTAGGTTTATACCAATGTTGTGAATGTACTATGTTTACAACACTCCCTAGCGACGATGATCTACACGACGTTTTCATTCATATAATGCTATAATAATATGAGTGAGTGAGAGAGAGAGAGAGAGAGAGAGAGAGAGAGAGAGAGAGAGATTTTACAAATAATTTCAAGATTTCACATAAACACGTGAAATAACAATCAATGATCCAACCACAATAAGAAAATGGGAAAACAAGACTAAGATCGTTCAACCGTAACAAGCGGTCTTCGTCAGAGTCAGTTGGGTTTTTGACTCTGACGAAGACCGCTTCTTACGGTTGAGAGATCTTAGTCTTGTTCTCCCATTTTCTTATTGTGGTTTGATCATTGATATATATATATATATATATATATATATATATAACAGAGAAAGGGAAGTCTTCCTTTCTCTTTTCTCCTGAAGACGGATTAC